>JAVJIF010000287.1:0-119963 GCA_038442645.1 Agave tequilana | reverse complement strand
CACGTTTTCTCCCCGTTTGGCCTTATTCAGCTCTTTTTAAGGCCTAGTTCAGACCAATCTGGGATGAAAGTTTGACTTTGGTTAACTCCTAATTAAGACTAGAAACAAGGTTAATTAGTAGTAATTGAATATTAAAAATATGAAATACTACTCTCGTCTCTTGAAAATCACATTTTCTCCACGAATGAGCCATATTCGCTCGTATAAGGCTTAGTTCAGGCCATTGGGATTGAAAAATTGACTTTTAGTCAAACTTTCTAATTAAGATTAGAACAAGTTAATTAGTTATAATTGTACATAGAAAATTATATAGTACCACTCACAGCTCTTGAAAATTTTTCTCCCCGTTTTAGCCATATTCGGCTTTGTTAGGACTATTTCAGGCCAATCGGGCTGAAAGTTTGATTTTTGATCAAACTTCCTAATTTAGTGTAGAAATAATGTAATTAATAGTAATTGTATAGTGAAACTATATAATACAACTTTCGGTTCTTGAAATGACGTCTTCTCCCCGTTTGGGCCCTATTCGGCTCTTTTAAGGCCTTGTTTAGCCCAATTGGGGATGAAAGTTTAATTTTAGATCAACTTCCCCAAATAAGACAAGAAATAAGGTAATCTGTAGTAATTATACATAGAACTATGTAATAGTACTCCCGGCTTTTGAAAACCTCATTTTCTCTATGTTTAAGCCATATACGGCTACAATAAAGGCCTAATTAAGTTTAATCGAGGGTTGAAGTTTGATTTCACTCAAACTTTCTAATTAAGATTAGAAACAAGTTTAATTTGTTAATTGTTTATAAATCTATGCAATACTACTCATGGATCTTGAAAACAATATTTTCTCCCCTGTTTGGGCCCTATTCGGCTCTTATACGCTTGGTTCAGGCCAATCGGGGCTGAAAATTTGACTTTTCCAATTAAGACTAGAAACATTGTTAATTTATAGTAATTGTATATAGAAACTTTGTAATACTACTCCCAACTCTTGAAAATCACGTTTTCTTCCCGTTTGGGCCCTTATTCAGCTCTTATAAGTCTGGTTCAAGCCAATTAGGGCTAATTAGCTAAATTTTGACTTTTGTTAAATTCCAAATTAACATTAGAAATAAGGTTAATTAGTAGTAATTACACATAAAAACTTATGTAATACTACTTCCAGCTCTTGGAAACCACGTTTTCTTCCTGTTTTGGGAATATGGCTCTAATAAGGTCTGATTCAGGCCAATAAAAATTGAAAGTTTGAGCTTGGTTAAACTTCTAAATTAAGGATTGAAACAAGAATAATTAGTAGTAATTGTACATAGAACTATGTAATACTACTCTTGGCTCTTGAAACCATGTTTTGTCCCAGTTTGGGCCATATTCGGTTTTATAAAGAGTCAGATCCGCGGGGTAGGAAGTTTGACTTTTTGGCAAACTTCCCAATTACTAGAAACAAGGTTCAGTAGTAATAATTTAACATTTAAACTATATAATACTACTGTCGGTCATTTAAACAATGTTTTCCACCGGCATTGGCCCTATTCGTCTCTTACAAGGATTGGGTGAGCCAATCAGAGCTAGAAAGTTGACTTTCGGCGAAACTTCCCTTTTTAGAGTAAAATAAGGTTAATTAGTAATAATTCACATTGAAACCATGCATACTAGTTCCATCTCTGACAATCATATTTCGCCCCGTTTTGACTTATTCGACTCTTCAAGGCCTACTGAGGCCGATCGGTCTAAAAGTTTGTCTTTGGGTTTAAACTTCCTATTAAGACTAGAAAAAAATTAATTAGTAATTATATATAAAAACTAAATACTACTTCCGCTCTTGAAAATCACGTTTTCCCCTGTTTTGCCCATTCGGCTCTTATAAGGCCTAATTCGGCTAAAAGTTAGACTATTGCTCAAAGTTCCCTATTAAGATTAAAAATATCGTTAATTTGTAGTATTTATATATAAAAACTATGTTACTACTCTTGGCTCTTGAAAATCAAGTTTCTCCCCATTTGGATGCTATCGGCTCCTATATGGCCTAGTTCAGGCCAATCTGGGCTGAAAGTTTTACTTTGATTAACTTCTCAATTATATTGAAAAAAGTTAAATTAGTAGTAATTATACATAGAAACATGTCATATACAATTCAGACTCTTGAAAACCAGTTTTCTCCACGTTTGGTCCTTATTGGCTCTTATAAGGTCTCGTTCAGGCCAATTGGGGCTGAAAGTTTTACTTTTGGTCATACTTCCCATACTGACAAGTAATAAGGTTAATTAGTAGAAACTGTGGATAGAAACTATGTAATATGACTCTCACCTTCAAAAACAATATTTTTTCTACACTGTTGGGCCATATATCACTTATAAGGCGTAATCTAGGTCAATTGGGCCAGAAAGTTTGACATTTTGACGTACTCCCAATTAAGACTAGAAACAAGATGATAAGTAGTAATTTAACATATAAATTATGTAATACAACTCTGGTCTCTTGAAAAACATGTTTCCCCTAGCATTGGCACTATTCAACTCTAATATGGCCTAGTTCAGGCCAATCGGGGTTGAAAGTTTGATTTTTTGTAAAACTTCCCAATTTAGAGTAGAAAAAGGTTAATTAGTAGTAATAATAAATTAAAACTAGTAATACTACTTCTAGCTATTTTAAGGTCTAGTTCAGGCCAATTGGGGTGATAGTTTAACTTGGGGTGAAATTTCCATTTAGAGTGGAAATAAGGTTAATTATTAGTACTTGTACATTGAAACTATGGAATACTACTTTCGGCTATTGAAAATTATGTTTTCTCCCCGTTAGGCCTTATTTGACTCTTTAAAGCCTAGTTCAGGCCAATCGGGGCTAAAAGTTTGACTTTGGTCAAACTTCTCAATTAAGACTAGAATAAGGTTAATTAGTAGTAATTGAATATATAAATTACGTAATGCTAATCCCGGCTCTTGAAAAACACATTTTCTCCCTGTTTGGGTCCTATTCGACTCTTATTTTGCCTCGTTCTAATCACTAGGTGTTGAAAATTTGATTTTTTGGCACACATCCTAATTAAGATTAGTAAAAATTTAATTAGTATTAATTTACATAGAACCTATGTAATACTACCCGCGGTTCTTGAAAGCCACGTTTTCTCCCTATCTGGGTCTTATTCGGCTCCAATAAAGCCTAGTTCAGGCCAATCGGAGCTGAAAGTAGAAATAAGGTTATTAGTAATAATTGTACATTGAACTTATGTAATACAACTCACTGCTCTAGAAAATCACATTTTCTCTTTATTTAGACCCTTTTTGGCACTTATATATAAGGCCTAGATCAGATAATCAGGGTTGAAAGTTTGACATTTGATCAAACTTCGCTATTAAAACTTAAAATAAGGTAAATTTATAGTAAATTATCATAGAAACTAAGTAATATTAATTTCAGCTCTTGAAAACCATGTGTTTCTCTCCCGTCGGGTCCTATTCAGCTCTTATAAGGTCTAGTTCAAGCCAATCTGGGCTGAAAGTTTGACTTTGGTCAAACTTACCAATTATTACTAGGAACAAGGTTAATTAGTAGTAATTAAAATATAAACTATGTAATAGTACTCATGGCTCTTGAAAATTATGGTTCTCCCCATTTGGCCCCAATTCGGCTCGTATTTAGCCTCTTACAAGTCAATCGGGGTTAAAAATTTGACTTTTAGTACTAATTAATAGTACTGATTAACCTTGGAGAAGGTCAATTAAAAGTAATTCTACATATAAACTATATAATACTTCTTTCGGCTCTTAAAAACCACGTTTTCTCTCTGTTTGGGCTAATATTCAGCTCTTATAAGGCTTAGTTCAGGTTAAACAGGGCAAAAAGTTGGGCTTTTTGACAAACTTTTCCAATTAAGACTAGAAACGAGGTTAATTAGTAGTAATTGAACATATAAACTATGTAATAGCACTCCTAGCTTTTGAAAATCACATTTTTCTAATTAGGGCCTAATTTAGCTCTAATTTGCCTCTTTCAGGTCAATCGCAGTTGAAAGTTTTACTTTTGGTCAAACTTACCATTTAAGATTAGAAAATGTTTACTTATTATAGTAGTTATACATAGAAACTATATAATACTACTCCCAGATCTAAAAATCACGTTTTCTCCTCGTTTGGGCTCTATTTATTAGGCTCTTATATAAGGCTCATTCGGGCCAATCAGGCAGAAAGTTTGACTCTTGATTATTCTTCGTAATTAAGCATAGAATAAGATTAATTAGTAGTAATAATAATAGAAACTATGTAATACTACTTCTGGTTCTTAAAATCACATTTTCTCCCTTTTCAGCCATATTTAGGCTAAATAAGGCCTACACGCCAATCAGAGATGAAAGTTTGATTTTTGGTCATATTCCAATTTAGAGTAGAAATAAGGTTAATTAGTAGTAGTTATACATTGAACTTATATAATACTACTCATAGCTCTTGAAAAACTATATATTCTCTCTATTTAGGCCCTATTCGACACTCATAAGGCCTAATTCAGGCCAATCCGACTGAAAGTTTGATTTTTGGTCAACCTTCGTAATTAAGCCTAGAAACAAGATTAATTAGTAGTAATTGTATATAAAAACTATGTAATACTACTTCCGATTCTTCAAAATCACATTTTCTCCCTATTTCGGCCTTAGTCGGCTCTAATAAGGCCTAGTACAGGCCAATCATAGCTGAAAGTTTGATTTTTGGTCATATTTTTCAATTTAAAGTAAAAATAAGGCAAATTAGTGGTACTTATGCATTTAACTTATATAATACAACTCATGGCTCTTGAAAACTACATTTTCTCCCTATGTCGCCCAATTCGATACTTATAAGGCCTCGTTCAGGCCAATCGTGACTGAAAGATTAACTTTTGGTTAAACTTCTCAATTAAAATTAGAAACAAGTTTAATTTGTAGAAATTATACATAAAATCATGTAATACTATTCTCGGCTCTTGAAAACATCATTTTCTCTCCGTTTGGGCTTATTCGCTCTTATAAGCTCTGGTTCATACCTATCACAGCGAAAATGTTGACTTTTAATCAAACTTTTCAATTAAGACTACAAACAAGATAATTAGTAATTGTTGCATATAAAAACTATATAATACAACTTCCGGCTCTTGAAAACCATATTTTTCTCCCCATTTGGGCCCTACTTTACCCTTATAAGGTCTATTTTAAGCCAATCGGGGGTGAAACTTTGACTTTTGATCAATTTTCTAATTAAGATTAGAAACAAGTTAATTAGTAGCAATTGTACATAGAAACTATGTAATACCACTCTGGCTCTTGAAACCATATTTTCTCCTTATGTGGGTCATATTTGGCTTTAAAAGGATTAGTTCAGGTCAAATCGGGGCTTTAAGCTTGACTTTTGATAAATTCACAAAAGTACCTGAAATAAGATTAATTAGTAGTAATTGAATGTATAAACTATGTAATATTACTCCCAGCTCTTGAAAACTATATTTTCCCTCAGCATCAGCCCTATTTGGCTCTTACAAGGACTAGATTAGGCCAATCAGGGCAGAAAGTTTGACTTTTGGTCAAACATCTAAATTAAAGTAGAAATAAGGTTAATTAGTTGTAATTGTACATAAAAACTATATAATAACACTCACGGCTCTTGAAACCTTGTTTTCTCTCGTTTGGTCCCTATTCGGCTCTATTAAGGCCTAATTCAGACCATTCGGGGCGAAAAGTTTGACTTTCGGTCAAACTTTTCAATTTAGAGTAGAAATAAGGTTAATTAATAGAAATTGTATATTAAAAGTATGTAATACTACTTTCAGGTTTTGAAAATCACATTTTCTTCCCGTTTGGTCCCTATTCGGTCTTTAGAGGCATAGTTTAGGCCAATTAGGGATGAAAGTTTGACTTTGAGTTAAACTTCCTAAATTAAGACTAGAACAACATTAAATAGTAGTAATTATACAAAAAAACTATGTAATACCACTTCCGGGTCTTAAAAACCAAGTTTTTTTTCCTTATTTGGGCTCCATCGAACTCTTATAAGGGTTAGTTCATGCCAATCGGGGATCAAAGTTAAACAATTAGTCAAACTTCAACATAAGACTAGAAATAACGTTAATTAATGGTATTTGTACATAGAAACTACGTAATATAACACATAGCTCTTGAAAATCACGTTTTCTCAATGTTTGGTCCCTATTAGGCTCTTGTAAGGTTTTTTTTTCAGGCCAATCGGCGTTGAAAATTTGATTTTAGTCAAAATTCTCAATTTAGAGTATATAAAAGTTAGTTAATAGTAATTATATATTCAACTTATGAAATACTACTCACTGCTCTTGAAAACCATAGTTTTCTACCCATTTGGCCCTATTCAGCTATTAAAAGGCTTAGTTTAGGCTAACTAGGGGTGAAAGTTTAACTTTTAGTCAAATACCAATTAAGTCGAGAAACAAGATTAATAGTTATAATTGTACATAAAAACTATGTAATACTATTCCCGGCTCTTAAAAATCACGTTTTCCCCTGTTTTGGCCTATTCGGCTCTTATAAGGCCTAGTTCGACTAAAAGTTAGACTATTGCTCAAAGTTCCCTGTTAAGATTAGAATATCATTAATTTATAGTATTTGTATATAAAACTATATTATACTACTCTTGGCTCTTGAAAATCAAGTTTTCTCCCCGTTTGGGCGCTATTCGGCTCTGATATGGCCTAGTTCAGGCCAATCTAGGCTGAAAGTTTGACTTTTGATTAAACTTTTCAATTAGTACTGATAAAAGTTAACTTAGTAGTAATTATACATAGAAACTATGTCATACTACTCCAGGCTATTGAAAACCAAGTTTTCTCCGCGTTTAGGCCTTATTCGACTCTTATAAGGTCTCGTTCAGGCCAATCGGGGCTGAAAGTTTAACTTTTGGTCAAACTTCCCAATAATGACAAGAAATAAGGTTAATTAGTAGTAACTGTGGATAGAAACTATGTAATATGACTCTCAGCCTTTGAAAATAATATTTTCTCCATGTTTGGGCCATATTCAGTTTATAAGGCGTAATCCAGGTCAATTGGGCCGGAAAAATTTGACTTTTTGACGAACTTCCCAATTAAGACTAGAAACAAGATGAATAAGTAGTAATTTATCAAATAAATTATGTAATACAACTCCGGTCTCTTGAAAAACCATGTCTCCCCTAGCATCGACACTATTCAACTCTAATATGGCCTAGTCCAATCGGGGCTGAAAGTTTGATTTTTGTAAAACTTTCCAATTTAGAGTAGAAAAAAGGTTAATTAGTAGTAATTATAAATTAAAACTATGTAATACTACTTCTGACTATTTTAAGGTCTAGTTTAGGCCACTCGGGTTGAAAGTTTGACTTGAGTGAGACTTCCCAGTTTAGAGTGTAAATAAGGTTAATTATTAGTATTATACATTGAAACTATGGAATACTACTTTCGGCTATTGAAAATCATATTTTCTCCCCGTTTGGCCTTATTCAGCTTTTAAAGCCTAGTTCAGGCCAATCGGGGTTAAAGTTTGACTTTGGGTCAAACTTCACAAATAAGATTAGAATAAGGTTAATTAGTATCAATTAAATTATGTTATACTAATCTCGGCTCTTAAAAAACACATTTCTCACCGTTTAGGCCCTATTCGACTCTTATGTTGCCTCCTTTTCTAGTCAATAGGTGTTGAAAGTTTGACTTTTTGGCACACATCCTAATTAAGACTAGAAACAAGGTTAATTAGTAGTAATTAAATATAGAAACTGAGTAATACTAATTTCGGCTCTTGAAAACCAATATTCCTCACGTTTGGGCCCTATTCGGCTCTTATAAAATTTAATTCAAGCTAATCGATGTTGAAAGTTTAACCTTTTATTAAACTACCAATTAAGACTCTAAATAATTTTAATTAATAGTAATTGTATATAGAAACTATAAAATACTACTCTCTGCTTTTTAAAACGATGTATTCTTCTCGTTTGGGCCATTCAGCTCTTATAACACCTACTTCTTACCAATCAGGGCTGAAAGTTTGACTTCTTGTAAAACTTCCTAATTTAGAGTAGGAATAAGGTAAAATAGTCGTAATTGTACGTTGAAACTATGGAATACTACTGCCAGTTCTTGAAAACCATATTCTCCCCATTTAGGCCTTATCGGCTCTTTTAAGACCTAGTTCAGGCCAATCAAGGATGAATCTGACTTTGGTTTAAAGTTCCTAATTAAGACTAGAAATAAGGTTAATTAGTAGTAATTATATTAGAAACTATATAGTACCACTAACGGCTCTTGAAAACCACGTTTTCTCCCTCATTTGGGCTCTATTCAGCTCTATTAAGGTCTAGTCAAGCAAATCAAGTTGAAAGTTTGACTTGTGGTCAACTTTCTAATTTAGAGTAGAAATAAGGTTAATTAATAGTGATTGTACATTGAAACTATGGTATACTACTTTTGGCAATTGAAAGTCATGTTTTCTCCCCATTTAGGCCTTATTCGGTTTTTTAAGGCCTATTCAGGCTAATCGGGACTGAAAGTTTTACTTTAGATCAAACTTCTCAATTAAGAGTAGAAATAAGGTTAAATAGGAGTAATTGAACATATAAACTATGTAATACTAATTTGGCTCTTGAAAAACACATTTTTCTCCCCGTTTGGGCCCTATTTAGCCCTTATATGGCCTCGTTCTAGTCAATCAGAGTTAAAAGTTTGACTTTTGGTCACACATCCTAATTAAGACTAGAAAAAGTTTAATTAGTAGTAATTATACATAGAATCTATGTAATACTATTCGCGGTTCTTGAAAGCCACGTTTTCTTCCTATCTGGGCCTTATTCGGCTCCAATAAAGCCTAGTTCGAAATAAGGTTAATTAGTAGTAATTGAACATTGAACTTATGTAATACAACTCACTGCTCTTGAAAACCGCATTTTCTTCTTATTTAGACCATTTTTGCACTTATAAGGCCTAGTTCAGATAATCAGGGTTGAAAGTTTGACATTTGATCAAACTTCCCTATTAAAACTTGAAATAAGGTTAATTTGTAGTAAATTATCATAGAAACTAAGTAGTATTAATCTCAGCTATTGAAAACCATGTTTCTCTCCTGTTGGGTCCTATTTGGCTATTATAAGGTCTAGTTTAAGCCAATTGGGGCTGAAAGTTTGACTTTAATCAAACTTACCAATTATTACTAGGAACAAGGTTAATTAGTAGTAATTAAGAATATAAAACTATGTAATAGTACTACTCATGGCTCTTGAAATTATGTTCTCTCTCCATTTGGACCCAATTCGGCTCTTATTTAGCCTCTTACAGGTCAATCAGGGTTGAAAATTTGACTTTTTTACTAATTTATAGTACTAGTTAACCTCGTAGAAGGTTAATTAATAGTAATTGTATATAGAAACTATGTGATACTTCTTTCGGCTCTTAAAAACCATGTTTTTTGACTGTTTGGGCTAATATTCAACTCTTATAAGGCCTAGTTCAGGTCAACAGGGCGAAAAGTTTGGCTTTTTGACAAACTTCCCAATTAAGGCTAGAAACGAGGTTAATTAATAGTAATTGAACATATAACTATGCAATAGCACTCCTGGATTTTGAAAGTCACATTTTTACATTTGGGCCTAATTTGGCTCTTATTTGGCCTCTTTCAGGTTAATCGCAGGGTTGAAAGTTTGACTTTTGGTCAAACTTGCCAAGTAAGACTTGAAAATGTTTACTTATTATACTAGTTATACATAGAACTATGTAATACTACTCCCCACTACTAAAAATCACGTTTTCTCCTCGTTTGGGCTCTATTCGGCTCTTATAAGGCTCGTTCGGGCCAATCGGGTAGAAAGTTTGACTATTGATTATTTTCATAATTAAGCATAGAATAAGACTAATTAGTAGTAATAGTATATAGAAACTATGTAATACTAACTCTGGTTCTTAAAAAATCATATTTTCTCCCTTTTCAGCCTTATTTGGCTCTAATAAGCCTAATACAGGCTAATCGGAGATGAAAGTTTGATTTTTGGTCATATTTTCAAATTTAGAGTAGAAATAAGGCTAATTAGTAGTATTTATACATTGAGCTTATATAATACTACTCATACCTCTTGAAAAACTATATTTTCTCTTTATTTATGCCCTATTCTGCACTGATAAGGCCCAATTCAACCAAATCACGATCGAAAGTTTGACTTTTGGTCAACCTTCATAATTAATCCTAGAAAAAAGATTAATTAGTAGTAATTGTATATAAAAACAATGTAATAATACTTTCGGTTCTTCAAAATCACATTTTCTCCCTATTTCGGCCTTATTCGGCTCTAATAAGGCCTAGTACAAGCCAATCATAGCTGAAAATTTGATTTTTGGTCGTACTTTCCAATTTAGAGTAAAAATAAAGCTAATTAGTAGTACTTATGCATTTAACTTATATAATACTACTCATGGCTCTTAAAAACTACATTTTCTCCCTATGTGGGCCCAATTCGGTACTTATAAGGCCTCGTTCAGGCCAATCGTGATTGAAAGTTTGACTTTTGGTCAAACTTCTCAATCAAAACTAGAAACAAGTTTAATTTGTAGAAATTGTACATAAATCATGTAATACTACTCCAGATTCTTGAAAACCTCATTTTCTTCCCGTTTGGGCCCTATTCGGCTCTTATAAGGTCAAGTTCAGGCCAATCGGTACTGAAAATTTATCTTTTGGCCGAACTTCCAATTTAAGATTAGAAAAAAGGTTAATTAGTAGTCGTTGCATATAAAAACTATGTAATACTACTCCCGGCTCTTGAAAATCATATTTTCTCCCCATTTGGGCCCTACTATGCTCTTATAAGATCTAATTCATGCCAATCAGGGGTGAAACTTTGACTTTTGGTTAATTTTCTAATTAAGATTAGAAATAAGGTTAATTAGTAGTAATTGTACATAGAAATTATATAATACCACTCCGGCTCTTGAAACCATGTTTTCTCTCTGTTTGGGTCATATTTGGCTCTTAAAAGGATTAGTTCAGGTCAAATCGGGGCTGTAAGCTTGACTTTTTGATAAATTCCCAAAAATGCCTGAAATATGGTTAATTAGTAGTAATTGAACATATATCTATGTAATATTACTCCCTCTCTTGAAAACCATATTTTCCCTCGGCATCAGCCCTATTTGGCTCTTACAAGGACTAGATTAGGCCAATCAGGGCCGAAAGTTTGACTTTTGGTCAAACTTCTCAATTAAAAGTAGAAATAAGGTTAATTAGTTGTAATTGTGCATAAAAACTATATAACAAAACTCACGGCTCTTGAAAACATTGTTTTCACTCGATTGGTCCCATTCGGCTCTATTAAGGCCTAATTCAGGCCATTCGGGACTGAATGTTTGACTTTCGGTCAAACTTTCAAATTTAGAGTAGAAATAAGGTTAATTAGTAGAAATTGTATATTGAAAGTATGTAATACTACTTTCAGCTTTTGAAAATAATATTTTTCTCCTATTTGGTCCCTATTCGGTTCTTTAAAGGCCTAGTTCAGGCCAATTAGGATGAAAGTTTGACTTTGAGTCAAAAATTTTCAAATTAAGACTAGAAAAAGATTAAATAGTAGTAATTGTATATAAAAACTATATAATACTACTTCCGGGCCTTCAAAGTTAAGCTATTCGTCAAACTTTCACATTAAGACTAGAAATGACGTTAATTTATGGTATTGTACATAGAAACTACGTAATATAACACATAGTTCTTGAAAATCACGTTTTCTCAATGTTTGGTCCCTATTAGGCTCTTTTAAGGTTTGCTTCAGGCCAATCGACGTTGAAAATTAGATTTTAGTCAAAATTCTCAATTTAGAGTAGAAATAAAGTTAATTATAGTAATTATATATTCAACTTATGAAATGCTACTCACGGCTCTTGAAAATCATATTTTCTACCCATTTCGCCCTATTCGGCTATTTAAAAGGCTTAGTTTAGGCTAAGTAGGGCTGAAAGTTTGACTTTTGTCAAAATTACCTAATTAAGTCTAGAAACAAGGTTAATTAGTTGTAATTGTACATAAAAAACTATGTAATACTACTCTCGGCTCTTGAAAATAATATTTTCTCTCCGTTTGGGGCCTTATTCGGCTCTATAAGGTCTGGTTCATACCCATCAGAACTGAAAGTTTGACTTTTAGATAAACTTTTCAATTAAGACTAGAAAACAAGATTAATTAGTAATAATTATTCATAGAAACTATGTAATACTACTGCGGCTATGAAAATATATTTTCTTCCCATTGGGCCAGATTTGAATCTTATAAGTTAGTTTCAGATCAATCGGGGCTAAACGTTAGACTTTTGACAAACTTCCAATCAAGACTAGAAACAAAGTTAATTAGTAGTAATTATATATATGAACTAGGTATACTTTTCTGACTCTTAAAAATCATATTTTCTCCCAGTTTGGACCCATTCGCTTTTATATGACCTCGTTCAGGTCAATTGGGTAGAAAGTTTGACTTTTTGACAAATTTCCTATCACGACTAGAAACAAAGTTAATTAGTAGAAATTATACGTAGAAACAATGTAATACTATTCCTGACTCTTGAAAATCAGTTTTCTCCCCGTTGCTATTCAGCTCTTATGCGGCCTCATCCATGCCAATCGGGACGAAAGTTGGCTTGTAGCCAACCTTCTCATTTAAGATAAGAAATAAGATTAATTAGTAGTAATTGTCTATGGAGACTATTTAATACTACTCCTGATTCTTGAAAATCCCATTTTCTCCTTTTACCTTAATCGGCTCTAATAGAGCCTAGTTTATGCCAATGGAGCCAAAAGTTTAATTTTTGGTCAAACTTTCAACTTTGGAATAGAAATAAGTTAATTAGTATTAATTGTACATTGAACTTTTATAATACTACTCACGGTTCGAGAGAAAACCACATTTTTTCCCTATTTGGGCTTTAATCGGCACTTATAAGGCCTAGTTCAAAGAAATCGGGTCTGAATTGACTTTGACTTTGTCAAACTTCTCAATTAAGACTTGAAACAAGGTTAATTAATAGTAATTAAATGTAGAAAACTATGTAATACTAATCTCGGCTCTTGAAAATCACATTTTCTCTCTAGTTGGGCCTATTCGGCTTTTATATGGCCTAATTCAGGACAAAATGGACTGAAAGTTTGAATTTGGGTTAAACTTTCTAATTAAAACTAGAAACATGGTTAATTAGTATTTTGCATAAAACCTATATAATACTGCTCCATCTCTTCAAAACCATGTTGTCCCCTTTTGGGCCCTATTTACCTCTGATAAGGCTTAGTTCATGCCAATTGAGGCTGAAAGTTTGACTATTGTCAAACTTGCCTATTAAGACTGGATATAATGTTAATTTATAGTATTTGTATAATGAAACTATGTAATACCACTCATGACTCTTGAAAATCATGTTTTTCCTAATTGGACCTAATAGAATCTTATAAGACTAGTTCAGCAAATCAAAGATGAAAGTTTGACTTATTAAGACTAGAAACAAACTAGTAGTAATTGTTTAGGCACTATTCGGCTTTTGAAAACCATATTTCTCCTCGTTTAGGCACTATTCGGCTCTTATAAAATCTGGTTCAGATCAATCGGGGCTGAAAGTTTGACTTTTAGTTAAACTTCCCAATTAAGACTTGAAACAAGGGTTAATTAGTAGTAATTGTGTATAAAAAATTAAGTAATGCCACTCTCGGCTCTTGAAAATCATGTTTTTCCATGACTTCAGCTATTCGGCTCCAATAAGGCCTAGTTTAGGCCAAAAGGGCTGAAAGTTGATTTGAGGTCAAACTTTTCAATTTAGGATAGAAAAAAGGTTATATTTAGTAGTAATTGTATATATAAACTATGTAATACTACTCTACGCTCTTAGAAAACCATATTTTCTCCCATTAAGGCCTAAAACGATGCTTATAAGGCCTAGTTCAGACCAATCGAAGCTGAAAGTTTGACTTTTGATTAAACTTTTCAGTTAAGAGTAGAAACAAGGTCAATTAATAGTAATTATACATCGAAACTATGCAATACTACTCCCGGATCTAAAAATCACATTTTCTCCCTAGTTTGGCCCTATACGGCGCTTACATAAGGCCTAGTTAATAGTAATTATTCATAGAAACTACGTAATTTGACTTGCGGTGAAACTTCCCAATTAAGACTAGAAGCAAGATTAATTTATAGAAATTATACATAGAAACTATGTAATATTACTCCCGGTTCTTTAAAACCACATTTTCTCTTCATTTGGGTCCTATTTGGCTCTTATTATAAGGCCTAGTTCAGGCTAATTAGGGTTGAAAGTTTGACTTTTGCTCAAACTTCCAATTAAGACTAGAAAAAGATTAATTAGTGGTAATTGGACATTAAAACTATATAATACTAGTCCCGACTCTCGGAAACCACATTTTCTCGTCGTTTTGGCCATATTCGGCTCTTATAAGACCTACTTCAGATCAATCAGAACTGAAAGTTTGATTTTTTTGACAAATTCTGAAAAAACATGAAACAAGGTTAATAAGAAATTATTGAACATGTAAACTATGAAATACTACTCCCAGCTCTAAAAAATCATGTTTTCCCAGCATCGCCTATTCGGCTCTTATATTCTAGTTCAGGCCAATTGGGGCGAAAGTTTGACTTTTAATCATACTTCCTAATTAAGACTTAGAAATAAGGTTAATTACTTGTAAGTTTATATAGAAACAATATGCTACCACTTACAACTCTTGAAAACAATATTTTCTCTCTGTTTGGGCTCTATTCAACTCTATTAAGGCCAAATTCAGGCCAATCGAGCCTGAAAGTTTGACTTTCAGTCAAACTTCCTAATTTAAGGTAGAAATAAGGTTAATGAGTAGAAATTATACATTGCAACTATGTAATGGTACTTCCGGCTTTTGAAAACCATATTTTCTCCTCGTCTGGGCCATACCGCTCTTTTAAGGCCTACTTCAGGCTAATTGGGGATGCAAGTTAGACTTTGGGTCAAACTTCCCAATTAAGAGTAGAAATAACATTAATTTATAGTATTCGTACATGAAAACTATGTAATACTACGCATGAATCTTGAAAATCACATTTTCTCTTATTTAAGCTATATTCTTATAAGGCCAAATTCAGGTCAATAGGGGTTGAAAATTTAACTTTTTCACAAACTTTCTAATTAACATAAGAAACAAGTTAATTAATAGTAATAAATGTTTAATGTAATACTACTCCTTGCTCTTGAAAAATCACCTATTCCCTGGCATCGACTTTATCCGGCTCTAATAAGGCCTAGTTAAGGCCAATCGGGGCTGAAAGTTTAATTTTAGGTAAAACTTTCCAATTTGGAAGAGAAATCATGTTAATTTTTGTAATTATACATTAAACCTATATAATACTACTCACCATACTTGAAAACCAATTTTCTCCCTATTGGGCCCTATTTGGCTCTTATAAGGCCTAATTCAGGTCAATCGGGGCTGAAAGTTTGACTTTAGTCAAACTTTCTAATTAAGACTTAAAATAAGATTAATTAGTAGTAATTATATATAGAAATCATGTAATACTACTCCCGACTCTTCAAAATCAAGTTTTCTCCATATTTAGGCTCTATTCGGCTCTAATAAGGCCTAGTTCAGGCCAATCGTAGCTCAAACATCACTTTTGGTCAAAGTTTTTAATTAAAACTAGAAACAAGGTTAATTAGTAGTAATTATACATTAAAACTATGTAACACTACTATGGATTCTTGAAATCCATATTTTTTTTCCTAGTTGGGCCCTACTCGATACTTATAAACCCTAGTTTCTAGCCAATTGGGACTGAAAGTTTGACTTTTGGTCAAACTTTCCAATTAAGAATAAAAACAAGGTAATTAGTAGTCATTGTACATAGAAACTATATAATATTACTTCTGGCCCTTGAAAATCACGTTTTCTCTTTATTTAGGCCCTATTCCGCTATAATAATCTTAGTTCAGGCCAATCGGAGCTAAAAGTATGATATTAGTCAAACTATAAAATTTAGAAATAAGGTTAATTAGTACTAATAGTACCTTGAACCTATGTTATACTACTCACGACTCTTAAAAACCATTTTTTCTCTTTACTTGGGCCCTATCAGCTCTTATAAGGCTTAGTTCAGGCCAATCGAGGGTTGCAAGCTTGAATTTTTGTCAAACTTTGGCATTTAGACTTGAAACTAGATTAGTTAGTTATAATTTTGCATAAAAACTATGTAATATCAATCTGAGCACTTGAAAATCATAGTTTCTCCCCTTTTTGGCCCAATTCGGCTCTTATATGGCCTAGTTCAGGTCAATCTTGGGCCTGAAAGTTTGACTTTTGGTTAAACTCCTGATGAAGATTAGAAACATGTTTAATTCAAAGTAATTTTACATCAAAACTATGTGATACTACCCTCGGCTCTTGAAAACTATATTTTCCCAGTTTGTGTCCTATTCATCTCTTATAAGGCCTATTTCAGGCTAATCGGGACTGAATGTTAGACTTTTGGTCAAACTTCCAAATCAAGACTACAAACAAGGTTAATTAGTAGTATTACATAGAAACTATAATACTCCTCCTGACACTTAAAAACCACATTTTCTCCATGTTTAGTCCTTATTCGGCTCAATAACCCGAGTTCAAAGTTTGATTTTAGTTAAAATTCCCAATTTAGAGTTGAAATAAGATTAAATAATAGTAATTGTATAATAAACCTATGTGATACTAACCACGGCTCTTTAAAACCATATTTTCTCCCTATTTGGGCCATATTGGCACTTATAAGGCCAAGTTAAGGCCAATCGGGATTGCAAGTTTGACTTTTGGTTATATTTCTAATTAAGAATGAAAAAGGTTAATTAGTAGTAATAATTAATCTCGGCTCTTGAAAGCCACGTTCTCTCCCCATTTGGGCCCTATTCGGCGCTTGTATGGCCTAGTTTAGGTCAACCGGTACTTAAAATTTGACTTTTGGCCAAACTATCAAATTTAAACAAGAAGCAAGTTTAACTTATAGAAATTGTTCATTAATTATGTAATACTACTATGTCTCTTTAAAACCACATTTTCTCCCCATTTGGGCCCTATTCGATTCTTATAAGCCCTAGTTCAGGCCAATCGGGCTTAATGTTTGACTTTTGGTCAAATTTCCCAATTAAGACTAGAAACAAGATTAATTAGTAGTAATTTTACATAGAAACTATCCAATACTCCTCCCGGCTTTTGAAAACTAAGTTTTCACCTCATTCGGGCCCTAGTTAGCTCTAATTATGCCTAGTTCAGGTCAAACGGGGCTGAAAGCCTAGTTCAGGTCTAACGGGGCTGAAAATTTGACTTTGGTTAAGCTACTGAATTAAGACTTTCTCAAGATAAATTAGAAAGAATTGTACATAGAAACTATGTAACACGTCTCTTGGAACCCATGTTTTCTCCTCGTTTGGGCCCTATTATGCTTTTTAGGCCTAGTTGAGGCGAATCGAGGCTAGAAGTTTGACTTTGGGTCAACCTTACCAATTAAAACTAGAAATAAGGTTAAATAGTTGAAAAATATGTAATACTACTCTCGACTCTTGAAAACCACATTTTTCTCCAAGTTTAGGCCCTCTTCGGCCTAATATGGCCTAGTTTAGGCCAATCATCAGGACTAGTTCAGGCCAACAGGGTCTGAAAATTTGACTCAGGTCAAATAACCTAATTAAGGCTTGAAACAAGGTTAATTAGTAGTGATTAAAAATATAGAAACTATTACTATTAATTCAGGCTTTTGAAAACCATGTTTTCTCGGCTTTTGGGTTCTATTCGACTATTATATAGCCTAGTTCAGGTCAATCGGGGCAGAAAGTTTGACTTTTGATCAAATTTCCTAATTAAGACTAGAAACAAGTTTGATTTATAGTAATTATACATTGAAACTATATAGTACTATTACTCCCGGCTATTGAAAACCACGTTTTCTCCCCGTTTGGCCTTATTCGGCTCTCTTTATGGCCTAGTTCAGACCAATCTGGGATGAAAGTTTGACTTTGGGTCAAACTTCCCAATTAAGACTATAAACAAGGTAATTAATAGTAATTGAAGATTAATAATATGAAATACTGCTCTCGTCTCTTGAAAATCACATTTTCTCTACGAATGAGCCATATTCTGCTCGTATAAGGCTTAGTTCAGGCCAATTGAGATTGAAACTTTGACTTTTGGTTAAACTTTCTAATTAAGACTAGAACAAGGTTAATTAGTTGTAATTGTACATAGAAAATTATATAGTACCACTCACAGCTCTTGAAAATTTTTCTCCCCGTTTGAGCCATATTTGGCTTTATTAAGGCCTATTTCAGGCTAATGGGGCTGGAAGTTTGATTTTTGATCGAACTTCCTAGTTTAGTGTAGAAATAAGGTTAATTAATAGTAATTGTATAGTGAAACAATATAATACAACTTTCGGTTCTTGAAATAATATTTTCTCCCTGTTTTGGCCTTATTTGGCTCTTTTAAGGCATTGTTTGGGCTAATCGGGAATGAAAGTTTAATTTTGGATCAAACTCCCAATTAAAACAAGAAATAAGGTCAATCTGTAATAATTATACATAGAAACTATGTAATAGTACTCCCGACTTTTGAAAACTTCGTTTTCTCTATGTTTAAGCCATGTACGGCTCCAATAAAGGCCTAGTTAAGTTTAATCGAGGGTTGAAGTTTGATTTTTGGTTAAACTTTCTAATTAAGATTAAAAATAAGTTTTATTTATAGAAATTGTTTATAAAAACTATGTAATACTACTCATGGATCGAGAAAACAATACTTTCTCCCTGTTTGGGCCCTATTCGGCTCTTATACCTGGTTTAGGCCAATCGGGGTTGAAAATTTGACTTTTGGTTAATGTTCCCAATTAAGACTAGAAACATAGTTAATTTGTAGTAATTAACTATAGAAACTATGTAATACTACACCCAGCCCTTGAAAACCACGTTTTCTCCCCGTTTGGGCCTTATTCAGGTCTTATAAGGTCTGGTTCAAGCCAATTGGGGCTAATTGGAGCTAAATATTTGACTTTTGGTTAAAATTCCTAATTAACATTAGAAATAAGGTTAATTAGTAGTAATTGTACATAAAAACTATGTAATACTACTTTCAGCTCTTGAAAATCACGTTTTCTCCCTGTTGGGGCCATATAGCTCTAATAAGGTCTGATTCAGGCCAATCAAAATTTAAAGTTTGAGCTTGGTTAAACTTCTCAGTTAAGGCTTGAAACAAGAATAATTAGTAGTAATTGTACATAGAACTATGTAATACTACTCTCGGCTCTGGAAAACTATGTTTTGTCCTCATTCGGGCCATACTCGGTTCTTATAAGAGTCAGATCGCGAGGCAGGAAGTTTGACTTTTTGACAAACTTCCCAATTATAACTAGAAACAAGGTTCAGTAGTAATAATTTAACATTTAAACTATATAATACTACTGTCGGCTCTTTAAAACAATATTTACGCCGGCATCGACCCTATTCGTCTTTTACAAGGACTGGTTGAGGTAATCAGAATTAGAAAGTTTGACTTTCAGGGAAACTTACAAATTTAGAGTAAAAATAAGGTTAATTAGTAAATTGCGCATTGAAACTGCGCAATACTAGTTCCAGCTCTTGAAAATCACATTTTTGCCCCGTTTTGACTTTATTCGGCTCTTCAATGCCTAGCTGAGGCCAATCGGTCTAAAAGTTTGTCTTGGGTTAAACTTTTGAATTAAGACTAGAAATAAAATTAATTAGTAATTATACGTAAAAACTATGCAATACTACTCTCGGCTCTTGAAAATCACGTTTTCCCCTGTTTTGGCCCATTGGCTCTTATATGGCCTAGTTCGGCTAAAAGTTAAACTATTGCTCAAAGTTCCCTATTAAGATTAGAAATATTATTAATTTGTAGTATTTTTATATAAAAACTATGTTATACTACTCTTGGCTCTAAAAAATCAAGTTTTCTCCCTGTTTGGGCGCTATTCGGCTCCTAGATGCCTAGTTCAGGCCAATCTGGGTTGAAATTTTGACTTTTGATTAAACTTTTCAATTAATACTGAAAAAAGTTAAATTAGTAGTAATTTTATACATAGAAACTATGTCATACTACTCTAGGCTCTTGAAAATAAAGTTTTCACCGCATTTGGGCCTTATTTGGCTCTTATAAGGTCTCGTTCAGGCCAATCGGGGCTGTGAAAGTTTGACTTTTGGTCAAACTTCCTAATACTAACAAGAAATAAGGTTAATTAGTGGTAACTGTGGATAGAAACTATGTAATATGACTCTCAGCCTTTGAAAACAATATTTTCTCCATATTTGGGCCATATTCGGCTTATAAGGCGTAATCCAGGTCCATTGCGCCGGAAAGTTTGACTTTTTGACGAACTTCCCAATTAAGAATAGAAACAAGATGAATAAGTAGTAATTTAACATATAAATTATGTAATACAACTCCAGTCTCTTGAAAACCATGCTTCCCTAGCATCGGCACTATTCAACTTTGGCATAGTTCAGGCCAATCGGGGTTGAAAGTTTGATTTTTTGTAAAACTTCCCAATTTAGAGTAAAAAAGGTTAATTAGTAGTAATAATAAATTAAAACTATGTAATACTACTTCTGGCTATTTTAAGGTCTACTTCAGACCAATCGGGGTTAAAAGTTTGACTTGGGGTGAAACTTCCCAATTTAGAGTGGAAATGAGGTTAATTATTAGTACTTGTACATTAAAACTATGGAATATTACTTTCGGCTATTGAACATTATGTTTTCTCCCCGTTTAGGCCCTACTCGGCTCTTTAAGGCCTAGTTCAGACCAATCGGGGTAAAAAGTTTGACTTTGGGTCAAACTTCTCAATTAAGACTAGAATAAAGTTAATTAGTAGTAATTGAACATATAAATTATGTAATACTAATCCTGGCTCTTGAAAAACACCTTTTCTCCCCGTTTAGGCCCTATTCGACTCTTATGTTGCCTCGTTCTAGTCAATAGGCGTTGAAATTTAACTTTTTGGCACATATCCCAATTAAGACTAGAAATAAAGTTAATTAGTAGTAATTAAATATAGAAACTGAGTAATACTAATTTCGGCTTTTGAAACCACATATTCCTCCCGTTTGGGCCCTATTCGGCTCTTATAAAATTTAGTTCAGGCTAATCGATATTGAAAGTTTGACCTTTTGTTAAACTACCCAATTAAGACTCTAAATAATTTTAATTAGTAGTAATTGTATATAGAAACTATGAAATACTTAAAACCATGTGTTCTTCTTGTTTAGGCCCTATTCGGCTCTTATAATACCTACTTCAGACCAATCAGGGCTGAAATTTGACTTCCGGTCAAACTTCCCAATTTAGAGTAGGAATAGGATAAAATAGTAGTAATTTTACATTGAAACTATGGAATACTACTGCCGGCTCTTGAAAACCATATTTCTCCTCATTTAGGCCTTATCGGCTCTTTTAAGACCTAGTTCAGACCAATCAGGGATGAAAGTCTGACTTTGATTCAAAGTTCCTAATTAAGACTAGAAATAAGGTTAATTAGTAGTAATTATATATTGAAACTATATAGTACCACTAACGGCTCTTGAAAACCACGTTTTCTCCCTCATTTGGGCTCTATTCGGCTCTATTAAGGTCTAGTCAAGCAAATCGAAGTTGAAAGTTTGACTCGTGGTCAAACTTCCCAATTTAGAGTAGAAATAAGGTTAATTAGTAGTAATTGTACATTGAAACTATGGAATACTACTTTTGGCAATTGAAAATCATGTTTTCTCCCTACTATTAGGCTTTTATTAGGTTCTTTAAGGCTTAGTTCAGGCCAATCGGCACTGAAAGTTTTACTTTGGGTCAAACTTCTCAACTAAGACTAGAAATAAGGTTAATTAGTAGTAATTGAACATATAAACTATGTAATACTAATTCTAACTCTTGAAAAGCACATTTTCTCCCTATTTGGGCCCTATTTGGTTCTAATATGGCCTCATTCTAGTCAATCGATGTTGAAAGTTTGACTTTTGGTCACACATCCTAATTAATTAAGACTAGTAAAAGTTTAATTAGAAGTAATTGTATATAAAACCTATGTAATATTACCCGCGGTTCTTGAAAGCCACGTTTCTCCCTATCTGGGCCTTATTCAGCTCTAATAAGGCCTAGTTCAGGTCAATCGGAGCTTAAAGCAGAAATAAGTTTAATTAGTAGTAATTGTACATTGAACTTATGTAATACAACTCACTGCTCTAGAAAATCACATTTTCTCCTTATTTAGACCCTTTTTGGCACTTATAAGGCCTAGTTCAGATAATCAGGGTTGATTGTTTGACATTTGATCAAACTTCGCTATTAAAACTTGAAATAAGGTTAATTTGTAATAAATTATCATAGAAACTAAGTAATATTAATCTTAGCTCTTAAAAATCATGTTTTCTCTCCCGTTGGGTCATATTCGACTATTATAAGGTCTAGTTCAAGCCAATCGGGGCTGAAAGCTTAACTTTGATCAAACTTACCAATTATTACTAGGAATAAGGTTAGTTAGTAGTAATTAAAAATATAAACTATGTAATAGTACTCATGGCTCTTGAAAATTACGTTTTCTCCCTATTGGGCCCAATTCGGCTCTTATTTAGCATCTTACCAGTCAAATCGGGGTTGAAAATTTGAGTTTTGGTACTAATTAATAGTACTAATTAACCTTGAAGAAGGTCAATTAATAGTAATTCAACATATAAACTATGTAATACTTCTTTCGGCTCTTAAAAATTACGTTTTCTCCCTGTTTGGGCTAATATTCAGCTCTTATAAGGCCTAGTTCAGGTTAAACGGGGCAAAAAGTTTGGCTTTTTGACAAACTTCCTAATTAAGACTAGAAACGAGGTTAATTAGTAGTTGAACATATAAACTATGTAAAAGCACTCGGGCTTTTGAAAATCACATTTTTCTAATTTGGGCCTAATTTGGCTCTTATTTGGCCTCTTTCAGGTCAATCGCAGGGTTGAAAGTTTGGATTTTGGTCAAACTTGCCAATTAAGACTGGAAAATGTTTACTTTTTATAGTAGTTGTACATAGAAACTAAGTAATACTACTCCCACCTATTAAAAATCACATTTTCTCCTGGTTTGGGCTTTATTCAGCTCTTATAAGGCTCGTATAGGCCAATCGGGGCAGAAAGTTCAACTCTTGATTAATCTTCGTAATTAAGCATAGAATAAGATTAATTAGTAGTAATAGTATATAGAAACTATGTAATACTACTTCTGGTTCTTAAAAAATCACATTTCTCCCTTTTTAGCCTTATTTGGCTCTAATAAGCCTAATATAGGCCAATCGGAGATGAAAGTTTGATTTTTGGTCATATTTTCAAATTTAGAGTAGAAATAAGGCTAATTAGTAGTATTTATACATTGAACTTATATAATACTACTAATTGGTCACTAATGTTGCATATTTAATATCATATTTCCATACTTATTTTAGAATAAAACTTTGCATTGTCTTAATTAATTGCTTAATTTATTTGCAGGCCCATTCTTTAAGGAGATGAAGAGAAATGAGCCCAGAGCCCAAAGGCCATCAAAATTCTGAATTAAATCAGAATTAATTCGCACTCACTGAATCAGGGCAAAATCAAGAGGTTAAAAACCGGTTGAGAAGAATCCTCTCAGAATCGACCGGTTAAAGCCAAGAATCCAAGGCCATTTCGTCAAAATCCGGGAATCAAACGAAGACACCAACTCCAGATAAAGTCAGAAGGATAAACCAGTGTGACCCACCAACAGGGTGTAGCCACCTGGCCACACCCTGGCCGCGAAAACGCGGTCCTAGCCGCGTTTCCGCGGCAAGGTTGGGGAGTTAGGGGGAGCGTTTGCTCCCCCGATCTCCCCAGGATCCCCCTCGTGTGGGTTATGCCTATAAAAAGGCAGTGTTTGCGCTGAAAATGGAGGACCATGCAGAGTTAGGGTTTAGACTAGTTTTTCATTTCTTAGTTTAGGTTTTTGTTTTTCTTGTTCATGTAATTTTAGTTTTTATTTATGTAATTTAATTGTTTTGCTCGAGGACGAGTAAAAGATAGGTATGGGGGTGTAATTGGTCGCTAATGTTGCATATTTAATATCATATTTCCATACTTATTTTAGAATAAAACTTTGCATTGTCTTAATTAATTGCTTAATTTATTTACAGGCCCATTCTTTAAGGAGATGAAGAGAAATGAGCCCAAAGCCCACCAAAATTCTGAATTAAATCAGAATTAATCCCACTCACTGAATCAGGGTAAAATCAAGAGGTTAAAAATCGGTTGAGAAGAATCCTCTCAGAATCGACCGGTTAAAGCCAAGAATCCAAGGCCATTTCATCAGAATCCGGGAATCAAACGAAGACACCAACTCCAGATAAAGTCAGAAGGGGTAAACCAGGGTAACCCACCAACAGGGTGTGTCCATCTGGCCACACCCTGGCCGCGGAAACGCGGCAAAAGTCGCGTTTCCGCGGCATTGTTGGGGAGTTAGGGGGAGCGTTTGCTCCCCCGACCTCCCCGGGATCCTGCTTACTGGGTTTTTGCCTATAAAAGGCTATTCTTTGTGCTGAAAATGGAGGACCATGCAGAGATAGGATTTAGACTCTTTTTCCATTTCTTAGTTTAGGTTTTTGTTTTTCTTTTTCATGTAATTTTAGTTTTCATTTATGTAAATTAGAGGAGATTAGACTTTCATCAAAGAACAAGAATGAAGCTTGAGCTGGAGTGACACCGGTGTAAGATTTATTTCTTTTCTTTGATTGTTATGAAATCGAATCGATGTTCTTTCTTTGTATGTACTTTCTTTTAGTCTTCTTCTTCTTCTTCTTCTTCTTCTTCTTTTTTTTACTTCACTTTTCTTTTTGGTACAATTGTCTTCCAAGTGAGTCTAAAAACATCGAAAGAGCCTTGCCTTTGCGAGTGCCACTGATAGCTCATGACGATGGAATGGAGTCTCTCTCTGTATCATTTCATTCTTGAAGTTGTCTTGATGATGTAATATGGAAGAGACCAATACTCACATCTTATGGGCTATGCGCTGATTGCCTCCACTTCAAGGTAACATCGTAGCTAAAGATTCAAGGTAAGCTTTTGGTGAAAAGAAGGTGAGTAATTGTTTTTATTTCTTTTCTTTTATTTCTGTAAATTAAATCACCAACATTACCTCTTCCAAATCATCCTTTTTCACTTCCTTGTAAATAATCATTTGTACATAGTCGCTTTCGCCGTTTTCTGATCTTTTCCACCTCCTCCTTCTACCATTTTCTTCATAACTTTAACATACTTGTTTTCATTTTCATTTCTTTAAACAAAGCAGAATCTTCGTTTTATCTTCATTAAGATTTCAATAAAGAACCATAAACGCTTCTATCGCAAAACCCTCCTTGTGGATCACGACCCGCATAGCTGTTGACACTTAAAAAAGACAAGATTCTTATTGGTCTGAATAATGTCTAAACTTGTTGACATTTACAAAAGACAAGTAACAGACGAGCTGAAGACCAGTTTTCACCCATCTCCGAGGGAGAAGGAAGCAACTTGGACTCTACTGATCCAGCAAGCAGACAGTGAACCCGAATTGTTTCTAAACAGACCTCAGTATGTCTAAGGTGCTAACACTTAGCATCGCATGAGCCCAAAGGGATAGCCTCGCTTGAGAGGCTAATATCACCCAACTTCGCCTTGAAGCCATCCAAAGCCTCGCCAAGAAGCTAACTCGCAAACTTCGCCACAGAGAACTTCCAGCTCCGCCAAAGGGTTTCTTTCGGACTTCGCCAGAAGATGTCTCTAGCTCCGCTACGAGCTCAATGCGGACAGCTCCGTCATTGGTCTGCTATGGTCAACCTTTGACCAATCAAATCTCCAGATGAGATCAGATCTAATCAGATCGAATCCAATCAAGATCAAATCAGAGATCAAATTTGGCAGTTGATTGCCACAATCTCTTGACTCTCCTAAAAACGAGTAGGAAGATCAGGGGAAATCCTCCAACGATATGGAAAGGATCAAGAAGATCAACCGACCTGCCAATTCTAGCTTTGCAGAAGCTGATCTTAGCCTCGCAGCAAGGCTACTTTCCAAATTTAAACAGATTTGATTCAATCTGTTTTCATATTTTCAAGGGACGATTATACACTTGCTCTCCCTATAAATAACCCATCAGGGGTACAAGGAGAGGACAATGTGCAGAAAAATGCGTAGAGAAGACTCCACAAGCAGAGACTTCTTCATAACGCACCGTGCGCTCTCGAATTCAGAGACCTTTTAGAGAATTGCTTTCTCTATCCAGGGTGTTGATACCCTAACATCGTCCTTCTTCTCAAGGAATCTCCGGAACCAGGCGAGAAGGAATTCCTAATTGAAGACAATTTTGAGAAGCAGCAAGAGGGTTCTACCAACCTTCTGTTCTCTGATTCCCGGAACCAGGCGAGAAGGAATCTCATCGCTCGCATCGTCAAAGGGACAAAGTGGTCGCGCGCTGACCAGACTCCTATCGGCACACTTCTCCAGAATCTTTGAGGAGATCTACTTGTAATCTTTTTAAGAATACTTGTAATTTAGCTCCTCAAACTTTTTATTGTAAGTTTTCCCCCTTTGCGAACATAATGGAAAACAATAGCCATTTGCTATAGCGGTAAGAATTGAGCACTTACACATCTTCATTCTAAATCTGAAATTCCTTATTTTTGTGTGCAGGTTTTGCATCAATCAAATTTTGGCGCCGTTGCCGGGGAGGGTAACGTTTCTATTGAAATCTGAATTTTTATTGAAAATTTTTTAGAACTAAAACGAATTTTCTTCTCTGGTGCAGGTTATAGGGCAAGCAAAGCAGGAAATTAAAGTTGCAGTAACATATAAGTGGCCTTGGGCCTCTGCTCTAGAAAGCAGAGATCAAGTGCCCTCTGCTTTGCCGCGGATTCGCGGCCAAAGCCGTGAAAACGCGGCAAAAAGGAGTAGACTACTAACTGTCTTTTTGCAGGGCTGCTTGTTTTATAAATTGTAGTTTTTTGTAACTTTACTTTTTCTTATATGCCATCACATAAGCCTGCTAATAATCAACAGTAAAATATTTGTTGAAAAGATAAAAAAATTGATTAGACGTTTGCATTTTAGGCACGTGTCTTTTCAATTCATTTATTTTTACTGTTGAAGAGTGCTGGAGCAATGTACGTATGCATTGCATTTAGCATAGGACTCACTTCTTGGTTGATTTATATCACTTTGAGTGAATCTTATTTATCTTGTACACTTGCACAAATTGATTTTAAGGGCACCACCCATTAACAAGATAAGGTGGGGATTTAATCACCCTTCCTTAGCCCAAAAATCAGATTCCAAGTACTCACTAACCCAAGCCTAACTAAAAATGAGTACACGTTGGCCCTAGGGACATCTCGGACTCAATTAGGAGATTATCCTAAGGGGGAAAGGTGTTGGAATTTGACTCTTGCCAAATCAGTGTCTAGGAAAGGGATTAAGGGCCGAAAGCCCGAAGGTTGGTGGTTATTTAATTAAGGAACGTCTTTGACGGAAAACCTCCCACCAACCTTGCCCTGACCTGGCTGATTAGCTTGTGGTCAAGGTCTGCATTGAACCTCCCGTGGACAGTCTAATCAGTTAGGAGTCGTCTAGGTCATAGGTCTACCCTAACTTAGTTAGAATTTTTTCCTTTTATTTGTTTGCTAATTTGTTTGTTTTTCTTTGTTTGTATTCTATTGTGTGATATGGCTTATAATAATAATTTTTTCAACTTTAATAATAATCCATACTACACATCGAATTCTTTTTCGGATATTACCAACTCGGCATATCATAACTTTAACCAACCTAGTGTGCCGGATTGGTCTTATCCGAATGAATATAACCCATGCCCCCCATCGTATGACTATAATTTTCAGAATGATTTCAACTCTTCACAGAGTCAGTAGGGATTCACCTCCCCCGAGCATAATTATCAACCAACTTGTCCTCCTTCTCCACCTAGTCCACAATATTTTCAAGATTCATACTCAGTTCCACCCGTACAAAATAGGAAACCATCAATTTTGGAAATGAGTATGCGTGAGTCCAAATACAAATCCCAAAATCTGATGGACTCACAATTTCACTACCACTTCCAAAATAATTCTTCATCTTTTCATCAAAACAATGAACCTATCAACTATGAAAAGATGCTTGAAGCCATGACTCAGGCTCAAAACACTCGTAATCGTGACATAGATATGATGGTCGAATCTCTACATTCTCACCGTTGGATCAGTTCTGATGTCACTAACCATTCTGTTAAAGCCGAAGAGTCCTGTAGTTTTGGAAATCAAGATTCCATTTCAGAACAACCATTTGAACTTGCCCAAACTCCAAATTTTGAAAAAGATATTGACAGTTTAGCAAGTTATCCTTTTCTGAAATAGAACTTGAAAATGAATATGATCCTGAACCCCAACTGAGTGATTCAATTCTACTTCCTGATTCGATTATGACTCCGGTATCTTCACCTAATTTTGATCTTTTTCTCCGAGTCAACGTTGGATCCTATGCCTATTCATCATGAAATTGAATCCCCCATCTTTGAGGATCATATTGAACTTGACCAATTATACAATTTTGAAAATCCTATTGACAAATTGGCAAGTTCTCAATTTTTTGATATTGAACTCAATGAGATATGTGACCTAGATTCTCAAATCTGTTATCCAGTTCAACTTTCTGAATCAATATTGACTCCTATTTTGTTACCAAACTTGAGTAATATTTTAGAGTCAGTTTTGATTCCTCCACCTATCATTCCTGAACTGGAATCACCCATATTAGGTCACATCCCATTGTTAGAAAATACATGTGGACTTGAGTTTCAACTTCTTGACTTGGACCCACTTCTTGAACCAATTTCGACTCCTGAACCTTTACTTGACTTAAGTCACCTTCCTGAGTCGGTATTAGTTCCTGTCCTTCCTGAGTCCAAGTCAACCGTTCTATCATTTCATACTCCATCTGGGACGAGGTGGTTGACAAATTTGACTCCGAAATTAGTTATGGAATATGGAAATTAGATGGGGTTAAATATTTAATAAAGATCCTTTATGGATACATCTTTTTAATGGGTTATATTAGAGAAATTGTTGGTGGGTTCCTCCGAACCCAAAGAAAAGTCGATTGGGCCGCATTTCGTGGACCAATCAGACCACCACCGGAACCACCACCTTAAGGTAACATTCTCCTTCCTTTTCTTCTTTTTCATGCATCCATGCATTAATTCATACATTGAGGACAATGGATAAGATAGGTGTGGGGGAGGGTCTAACATAACTTCTTTTTGTTTAAAAAATATATATATATTAACATTTTCTTTACCTTTAAAAACTTTTTGAAAATAGAAATAATATTTTGACATATTTTTTGTAAGAAATTAAGTTAATTTTAAGGAATAGGAAAATCCAGATTAGGATTTCTTATACTTGGTCAAAATAAGATTATTTGTTTGATTTTTAGGGTTAGGAAGATAATTTATCAAAGTAATTTAGTCTTGATCTTTACCTTGATGAAATATGCACACTTCATACACTTACACACTTCGGGTTCAAAAACAAAGATTCTTATGCCTTATAAAAAAAAGGAAAGAAATAAACAAATCTAATTATTGATTAGCTAGGTGTTTTGGCCTAAGTAAGCCTTAGTATTTATGCGAAAGATGATTAGATAAGTTTGAAATATATATATATATATATATATATATATATATATATATATATATATATATAAATCCTCTGATTAAGCTGGGTATTTGTGCCTAATAAGTATAAGTATTCACGCCTAAAAGAGATTCAAATAATAAAATCCTTAGTTTTGTGGCCTTGTTTGCTCGAGTCCTTAAGTCCTTGGGGTGTTTTCTCACCCGGTGCCCTAAGACCGTTTAGTTTGGGAGTCATCGATTAAAGGCTCGTTACATGGGCAGATTAGAAAGCCTAATAGAACTAAGGAATAATACCACAAAAAAAAGTATATATATATAAATAAATAAGGCATAAGAGTTAGAGTTAATGAACCCTTAGTCAAAATTTTCACAGTCACAAGTGCATATGACTTAGGGTAAAGTAATAGACTAGATGAGAAGTACAATTTGACTTCTTACTTTAATTGATAACAAATTTTTGAAGAGAGACTAAGTTTAGGAATGAAAAATTCAGTTTTCCTATAACTTATAGATTGCTTAGATCTTACAATTATATTTCAAATATTTTTCCTTTCAAAATGCTTTTCGAAAATACTAACTCTTTATTTCTCTTTCTTTATGGATTTTGTGGGTGCAATCCGCTGAAAACCCTCACGAGACAAAACTCGTCCTCTAGGGGAAACCTAGAGGTTTAACGGCTTGTTGCACATGCTCAGTGCAATCGCGCGACCTGCGAAAGTGGTCTAATAATCCTTAGTATAGTTTAGTTGTTTTTGCTCGAGGACGAGCAAAAGATAGATATGGGGTGTAATTGGTCGCTAATGTTGCATATTTAATATCATATTTTCATACTTATTTTAGAATAAAACTTTGCATTGTCTTAATTAATTGCTTAATTTATTTGCAGGCCCATTCTTTAAGGAGATGAAGAGAAATGAGTCCAAAGCCCACCAAAATTCTGAATTAAATCAGAATTAATTCGCACTCACTGAATCAAGGCAAAATCAAGAGCTTAAAAACCGGTTGAGAAGAATCCTCTCAGAATCGACCGGTTAAAGCCAAGAATCCAAGGCCATTTCGTCAAAATCCGGGAATCAAATGAAGACACCAACTCCAGATAAAGTCAGAAGGATAAACCAGTGTGACCCACCAACAGGGTGTGGCCACCTGGCCACACCCTGGCCGCGGAAACGCGGTCCTAGCCGCGTTTCCGCGGCAAGGTTGGGGAGTTAGGGGGAGCGTTTGCTCCCCCGATCTCCCCGGGATCCCCCTCGTGTGGGTTATGCCTATAAAAAGGCAGTGTTTGCGCTGAAAATGGAGGACCATGCAGAGTTAGGGTTTAGACTAGTTTTTCATTTCTTACTTTAGTTTTTTGTTTTTCTTGTTCATGCAATTTTAGTTTTTATTTATGTAATTCAGAGGAGATCGACTTTCATCGAAGAACAAGAATGAAGCTTGAGCTAAATGTGACAATGGTGTAAGGTTTATTTCTTTTCTTTGATCGTTATGAAATCGAATCGAGGTTCTTTCTTCGTATGTACTTCTTTTTAGTTTTCTTCTTCTTCTTCTTTTCTACTTCACTTTTCTTTTTGGTACAACTGTCTTCCAAGTGAGTCTAAAGCATCGCAAGAGCCTTGCTTTTGCGAGTGCCACCGATAGCTCATGACGATGGAATTTTGAGTCTCTCTGTATCATTCCATGCTTGAGTGTCTTGATGATGTAATATGGAAGAGACCAAAAATCGACTCTTATGGGTTATGCGCTGATTGCCTCCAATTCATGGTAACATCGTCGCAAAGACTCAAGGTAAGCTTTTGGTGAAAAGAAGGTAAGTAATTGTTTTTATTTGTTTTCTTTTATTTCTTTAAATTAAATCACCAACACCATATCCTCAAAATCGCTTTCTTTCCCAACTCATTTGTACATAATCGCTTTCATCGTTTTCTGATTTTTCTCCACTTTCTATTCTACCACTTTCTTCTTAACTTTAACTATTAACACTTTTTCATTTTCTTAACTTTAACCAAAGAAGAATCTTCGTTTTATCTTCATTAAGATTTCAATAAAAGAACGTAAACGCTTCTATCGCAAAACCCTCCTTGTGGATCACGACCCGATAGCCACTTGCTATAGCGGTAAGAATTGAGCACTTGCACATCTTCATTCTAAATCTGAAATTCCTTATTTTTGTGTGCAGGTTATTGTTGGCCCAAAGGCCTATCACCCTAGTTTTGATGATGATCAACTCATGAAGTTATATTTACTAATGATCTTGTGTTTAATTAGTGACAGATTCATTATCAAGATCTTAGTAGGTGCATAGCTCAACAAAGGACAAAATATCAAGATTTGGAGCTAGCACGGTGTGATCCAAGGAGTTTTGGATCAAGCTTGGACCAAGTCAAGAAGATGAGAAGCCTTCAAGTGAAGACTTCAAGAAGATGAAGACTTATGTCTAGGTATAAGATTTTGTTTTTGTTTTAGATAAAATGTAAAGGATAGATAGTTGGTGGATTGCTCAAGTATACCATGCACACACACTCTTGATTTAGAATTGTTTTCATAATAGATTTTGTAGTTAGAAAAGATTTTTCTTTGTGACAAAATACTATTTGGATTTTGGTATTTTTATTTATACATATCTTTTATCCAAAATCAAATTTAGAGCTTTATGACAAAAACATAGATATTACTTTATGATTGTGTAGTGGATTATATCCATACACACTATGCTTTAAAATGAAATCAAATATCTTGTTTTTTATATTTTGTGAAGTTATGAAAACCAAGTTTGAAAAATACATGTTTTGATTTTTGATAAAATTTGCAAGACGCTGAAATGATATGAATATGTTGATATATGTCTTGAAAATTTTTATCACAAGTTTGGTTTTCAATATAAAATGTTAAAACAAGTTTATGGAATATTTATAAGTGTTAAAAGATTTTAAAATAAATTTTTAAACCAGTTTTCTAGACCTGGAACTGGCTGACAGGCCGGTCCGGTCGACCGGGCGGTCGACCGCACCATGGTCCGGTGGTCGACCCACGGTCGACCGACGTGCACAGACTTGTGCGTGTCTGTCAGCACAGTGGTCCGGTCGACCGGACGGTCGACCGCAGCAGAGAGTTCTGCTCTCTGGATTTCTGGGTCGACCGGGCGGTCGACCGGAGGCTCCAACGGTCGGATTTTCGACCGTTGGCGGTCGACCGGCAGCTCTGACAGACCCCAACGGTCATATTTTTCTGACCTCTATAAAAGGGGGTTTGGTCATTGTTTTGAGCTAAGATTTTTTGAGATTTCTAAGCCAGTTTTTCCCATCCTTTTAACAGAGTTTTCTCCACATATTTGTGTGCAAATACTTCCAATCAAAAGGGAAGAATTTATCAAGAGTGATTTAAAGTGTGATTCTTTGAGTTTCCTCCACCTCTCTAATCCTTGATTTTCTCACACCACACTTGAGCATCCATTGTTATATCTATCCTATAGGAGAGTGTTGTAGTGAGAGTTTGTAATTGGTGATCAAAGTGTTGTAGATCACCAAAGTTTTCATCTTTGTACTTTGAGGAGACGGGCAAGTGTGCTCGTGGTGGTTTGAGTTCGGTTGTGAACTCTTTGGTTCGAGGTGCGGCCTCGGTAAGCTTGTGGGGCTTGCGGTGTGTACGGGACTAGAGAGTCCGAGGGCTTGTAGGTGTTGCGGCACCGAGGAGAGATCCATTGGGATCTTACATAGTGGAAATCCTTCGTGTGTCGAAGGCGGGGATGTAGAGTAAGTGTGCTCGAACCTCGAAACATACCCTTGTGTTTGCGATTGCTCTCTCTCTCTCTCTTTGTCTCTTTTATATCTTGCATACTTTTATTGTTCATCTTTATATGCTAGATATACATTGTGTGCTAAATTGATATACTTGCTTGGGATTGTTGATTGACACTTGTATTCAACCAAGAGAGCCAACGCGGCACCTCAACCCATTCAAGGGGAATCTAGAGGAGTTTATCCAGAGCCCTTCACGGGGAATTCGGCAACACTCTTTGGTTATACGTGGTGTTTAGTGTAAAAGTTTTAATTAGGTCATAATTGCTTTTAGCTTCCGCATTATTTGCATATTTGTCATTTAGTGACCATTAGATTAGCCATCACCTATTCACCCCCCCTCTAGGTGATTTACAGTTATACCTCAATCAACTACTCATAGCTCTTAAAAAATTATATTTTCTCTCTATTTAGGCCCTATTTGATACTGATAAGGCCTAATTCAGGCCAATCGCGACCGAAAGTTTGACTTTTGGTCAACCTTCATAATTAAGCTTAGAAACAAGATTAATTATTAGTAGTAATTGTATATAAAAACTATGTAATACTACTTACGGTTCTTCAAAATCACATTTTCTCCCTATTTCGGCCTAATTCAGCTCTAATAAGGCCTAGTATAGGCCAATCATAGCTGAAAGTTTGATTTTTGGTCATTCTTTCCAATTTAGAGTAGAAATAAGGCTAATTATTAGTACTTATGCATTTAACTTATATAATACTATTCATGGCTCCTGAAAAATACATTTTCTCCTTATGTGGGCCCAATTCGGCACTATAAGGCCTCGTTCAGGCCAATCGTGACTGAAAGTTTAACTTTTGGTCAAACTTCTCAATTAGAAGTAGAAATAAGGTTAATTAGTTGTAATTATATATAAAAACTATATATAACACTCACGGCCCTTGAAAACCTTGTTTTCTCTCGTTTGGTCCCTATTCAGCTCTATTAAGGCCTAATTCAAGCCATTCGGGGCGAAAAGTTTGACTTTCAGTCAAATTTTTTAATTTAGAGTAGAAATAAGGTTAATTAATAGAAATTGTATATTAAAAGTATGTAATACTACTTTCAGCATTTGAAAATCACATTTTCTCCCCGTTTGGTCCTTACTCGGTTCTTTAAAGGCCTAGTTCAGGCCAATTAGGGATGAAAGTTTGACTTTGAGTCAAACTTCCAAATTAAGACTAGAACAACATTAAATAGTAGTAATTGTACATAAAAACTATGTAATACTACTTTTGGGTCTTCAAAACCATGTTTTTTTTACTTGTTTAGGTCCCATCGAACTCTTATAAGGGTTAGTTCATGCCAATCGGGGCTCAAAGTTAGGCAATTGGTCAAACTTTCACATTAAGACTAGAAATAATGTTAATTTATGGTATTTGTACATAGAAACTACGTAATATAACACATAGCTCTTGAAAACCATGTTTTCTCAATGTTTGGTCCCTATTAGGCTCTTATAAGGTTTGCTTCAGGCCAATCGGCGTTGAAAATTTTATTTTAGTCAAAATTCTCAATTTAGAGTACAAAGAAAGTTAATTAATAGTAATTATATATTCAACTTATGAAATACTACTCACGACTCTTGAAAACCATATTTTCTACCCATTTGGCCCTATTCAGCTATTAAAAGGCTTAGTTTAGGCTAACTAGGGCTGAAAGTTTGACTTTTAGTCAAAATACCCAATTAAGTCTAGAAACAAGGTTAAATAGTTATAATTGTACATAAAAACTATGTAATACTACTCCCGTCTCTTGAAAATCATATTTTCTCCCCATTTGGGCCTTACTTTGCTCTTATAAGGTCTATTTCATGCCAACGGGGGTGTAACTTTGACTTTTGGTCAATTTTCTAATTAAGATTAGAAATAAGGTTAATTAGTAGCAATTGTATATAGAAATATGTAATACCACTCTGGCTCTTGAAACCACGTTTTCTCTCTGTTTGGGTCATATTTGGCTCTTAAAAGGATTAGTTCAGGTCAAATCGGGGCTATAAGCTTGACTTTTTGACCCAAAAATACTTGACATAAGGTTAATTAGTAGTAATTAAACATATAAACTATGTAATATTACTCTCAGCTGTTGAAAACCATATTTTCCCTCGGTATTAGCCCTATTTGGCTCTTACAAGGACTAGATTAGGCCAATCAGGGCAGAAAGTTTGACTTTTGGACAAACTTCTCAATTAAAAGTAGAAATAAGGTTAATTAGTTGTGATTGTACATAAAAACTATATAATAACACTCACGGCTCTTGAAAACCTTATTTTCTCTCGTTTGGTCCCTATTCGACTCTATTAAGGCCTAATTCAAGCCATTCAGGGCAGAAAGTTTGACGTTCGGTCAAACTTTTCAATTTAGAGTGGAAATAAGGTTAATTAGTAGAAATTATATATTAAAAGTATGTAATACTACTTTCAGCTTTTGAAAATTACATTTTCTCCCCGTTTGTCCTTATTTGGTTCTTTAAAGGCCTAGTTCAGGCCAATTAGGGATGAAAGTTTGACTTTGAGTCAAACTTTCAAATTAAGACTAGAAAAATATTAAATAGTAGTAATGGTACATAAAAATGATGTAATACTACTTCAAGGTCTTCAAAACCACGTTTTTTCCTTGTTTGGGCCCCATCGAACTCTTATAAGGGTTTGTTCATGCCAATCGGGGCTCAAAGTTAGGCAACTGGTTAAACTTCCACATTAAGACTAGAAATAACGTTAATTAATGGTATTTGTAGGTGGAAACTACGTAATATATATAGCACATAGCTCTTGAAAATCACGTTTTCTCAATGTTTGGTCCCTATTAGACTCTTGTAGGTTTGCTTCAGGCCAATCGGCATTGAAAATTTGATTTTAGTCAAAATTCTCAATTTAGAGTTGAAATAAAGTTAATTAATAGTAATTATATATTCAACTTATGAAATACTACTTACGGCTCTTGAAAACCATATTTTCTACCTATTTGGCCCCTATTCAGCTATTAAAAGGCTTAGTTTAGGCTAACTAGGGCTGAAAGTTTGACTTTTAATCAAAATACCTAATAAAGTCTTGAAATAAGGTTAAGTCGTTATAATTGTACATAAAAGCTATGTAATACTACTTCCGACTCTTGAAAATCACGTTTTCCCCTGTTTTGGCCCATTCTGCTCTTATAAGGCCTAGTTCGGCTAAAAGTTAGACTATTGCTCAAAGTTCCCTATCAAGTTTTCTCCCCGTTTGGGCGCTATTCGGCCCTATATGGCCTAGCTCAGGCCAATCTGGGCTGAAAGTTTGATTTTTGATTAAACTTTTTAATTAATACTGAAAAAGTTAACTTGGTAGTAATTATACATAGAAACTATGTCATACTACTCCAGGCTCTTGAAAACCAAGTTTTCTCCGCGTTTGGGCCTTATTTTGCTGTTATAAGGTCTCGTTCAGGCCAATCGGGGCTGAAAGTTTGACTTTTGGTCAAACTTCCCAATAATAACAAGAAATAAGGTTAATTAGTAGTAACTGTAGATAGAAACTATGTAATATGACTCTCAGCCTTTGAAAACAATATTTTCTCCTTGTTTGGGCCATATTCGGCTTATAAGACGTAATCCAGGTCAATTAGGCTGGAAAGTTTGACTTTTGATGAACTTCTCAATTATGACTAGAAACTAGATGAATAAGTAGTAATTTAGCAATTAAATTATGTAATACAACTCCGGTCTCTTGAAAACCATGCTTCCCTAGCATAGGCACTATTCAACTCTAATATGGCCAATTCAGGCCAATCGGGGCTGAAAGTTTGATTTTTTGTAAAACTTCCCAATTTAGAGTAGAAAAAAGGTTAATTAATAGAAATTATAAATTAAAACTATGTAATACTACTTCTGGCTATTTTAAGGTCTAGTTCAGGCCATACAGGGTTGAAAGTTTGACTTGGGGTGACACTTCCCAATTTAGAGTGAAAATAAGGTTAATTATTAGTAATTGCACATTGAAACTATGGAATACTACTTTTGGCTATAGAAAATCATGTATTCTCTCCCTGTTTAGGCCTTATTCGGCTCTTTAAGGCCTAGTTCAGGCCAATCGGGGTTAAAAGTTTGACTTTGGGTCAAACTTCTCAATTAAGACTAAATAAGGTTAATTAGTAGTAATTGAACATTAAATTATGTAATACTAATCTCGGCTCATGAAAAACACATTTTCTCCCCGTTTGGGCCCTATTTGACTCTTATATTGCCTCGTTTTCTAGTCAATAGGTGTTGAAAATTTGACTTTTTGGCACACATCCCAATTAAGACTAGAAACAAGGTTAAGTAGTAATTAAATATAGAAACTGAGTAATACTAATTTCGGCTCTTGAAAACCACATATTTCTCCCGTTTGGGCCCTATTCGGCTCTTATAAAATTTAGTTCAGGTTAATCGATGTTGAAAATTTAACCTCTTGTTAAACTACCCAATTAAGATCTAAACAATTTTAATTAGAGTAATTGTATATAGAAACTATGAAATACTACTCTTGGCTATTTAAAATCACGTGTTCTTCTCGTTTGGGCCCTATTCGGCTCTTATAACACTTACTTCAGGCCAATCAGGGCTGAAAGTTTGACTTGGGGAGAAACTTTCCAATTTAGAGTGGAAATAAGGTTAATTATTAGTAATTGTACATTGAAACTATGGAATACTACTTTCGGCTATTGAAAATCATGTTTTCTCCCCGTTTAGGCCTTATTTTTGGCTCTTTAAGGCCTAGTTCAGGCCAATCTTAAGTTAAAAGTTTGACTTTGGGTCAAACTTCTCAATTAAGACTAGAATAAGATTAATTAGTAGTAATTGAACATATAAATTATGTAATACTAATTCTGGCTCTTGAAAAACACATTTTCTCCCTGTTTAGGCCCTATTCGACTCTTATGTTGCCTCCTTTTCTGGTCAATAGGTGTTGAAGTTTGACTTTTTGGCACACATCCCAATTAAGACTAGAAACAAGGTTAATTAGTAGTAATTAAATATAGAAACTGAGTAATAGTAATTTCGGCTCTTGAAAACCACATATTCCTCCTGTTTGGGCCCTATTCGGCTCTTATAAAATTTAGTTCAGGCTAATCGATTTTGAAAGTTTGACCTTTTTAAAACTACCTAATTAAGAGTCTAAATAATTTTAATTAGTAGTAATTGTATATAGAAACTATGAAATACTACTCTCGGCTTTTTAAAACCACGTGTTCTTCTCGTTTGGGCCCTATTCGGCTCTTATAACACCTACTTTAGGCCAATCAAGGCTGAAAGTTTGACTTCCGGTCAAACTTCCCAATTTAGAGTAGGAATAAGGTAAAAGAGTAGTAATTTTAATTTGAAACTATGGAATACTACAGCCGGCTCTTGAAAACCATATTTCTCCCCATTTAGGCCTTATCGGCTCTTTTAAGACCTAGTTCAGGCCAATCAGGGATGTAAGTCTGACTTTGGTTCAAAGTTCCTAATTAAGACTAAAAATAAGGTTAATTAGAAGTAATTATACATAGAAATTATATAGTACTACTAACGGCTCTTAAAAACCACGTTTTCTCCTTCATTTGGGCTCTATTCGGCTCTATTAAGGTCTAAGTCAAGCAAATCGAAGTTGGAAGTTTAACTTGTGGTCAAACTTCCCAATTTGGAGTAGAAATAAGGTTAATTAATAGTGATTGTACATCAAAACTATGGAATACTATTTTTGACAATTGAAAGTCTTGTTTTCTCCCCATTTAAGCCTTATTCGGTTCTTTAAGGTCTAGTTCAGGCAAATCAGGACATAAAGGTTTACTTTAGGTCAAACTTCTCATTTAAGACTAGAAATAAGGTTAATTAGTAGTAATTGAACATATAAACTATGTAATACTAATTTGGCTCTTGAAAAATACATTTTCTCCCCGTTTGGGCCCTATTTGGTCCTTATATGGCCTTGTTCTAGTCAATCGGAGTTGAAAGTTTGACTTTTGGTCACACATCCTAATTAAGACTAGAAAAAGTTTAATTAGTAGTAATTGTACATAGAACCTATATAATACTACTTGCGGTTCTTGAAAGCACGTTTTCTTCCTATTTGGGTCATATTCGGCTCCAATAAAGCCTAGTTCAGGCCAATCGAAGTTGAAAGTAGAAATAAGGTTAACTAATAGTAATTGTACATTGAACTTATGTAATACAACTCACTGCTCTTAAAAACCACATTTTCTCCTTATTTAGACCCTTTTTGGGACTTATAAGGCCTTGTTCAGATAATCAGGGTTGAAAGTTTGACATTTGATCAAACTTCGATATTAAAACTTGAAATAAGGTTAATTTGTAGTAAATTATCATAGAAACTAAGCAATATATTACCTCAGCTCTTGAAAACCATGTTTTCTCTCGCGTTGGGTCCTATTCGGCTCTTATAAGGCCTAGTTCAGGTCAAACGGGGCGAAAAGTTTGGCTTTTTGACAAACTTCCCAATTAATAATACTAGAAACGAGGTTAATTAGTAGTAATTGAACATATGAAGTTTGTAATAGCACTCCTGGCTTTTGAAAATCTCATTTTTCTCATTTGGGCCTAATTTGGCTCTTATTTGGCCTCTTTCAGGTCAATCGCAGGGTTGAAAGTTTGACTTTTGGTCAAACTTGCCAATTAAGACTACAAAATGTTTACTTATTATAGTAATTATACATATAAACTATGTAATACTACTCCCAGCTACTAAAAAACATGTTTTCTTCTCGTTTGGGCTCTATTTGGCTCTTGTAAGGCTCGTTCGGGCCAATCGGGGTAGAAAGTTTGACTTTTGATTAATCTTCGTAATTAAGCATAGAATAAGATTAATTAGTAGTAATAATATAGAAACTATGTAATATTACTTCTGGTTCTTAAAAATCACATTTTCTCCCTTTTCTGCCTTATTTGGCTCTAATAAGCCTAATACAGGCCAATCGGAGATGAAAGTTTGATTTTTGGTCATATTTCCAAATTTAGAGTAGAAATAAGGCTAATTAGTAGTAGTTGATTGAACTTATATAATACTACTCATAGCTCTTGAAAAACTATATTTTTCTCTCTATTTAAGCCCTATTCGGTACTTATAAGGCCTAATTCAAGCCAATCGCGACCGAAAATTTGACTTTTGGTCAACCTTCATAATTAAGCATAGAAACAAGATTAATTAGTAGTAATTGTACATAAAAACTATGTAATACTACTTTCGATTCTTCAAAATCACATTTTTCTCCCTATTTCGGCCTTATTCGGCTCTAATAAGGCCTAGTACAGGCCAATCATAATTGAAAGTTTAATTTTTGGTCATACTTTCAAATTTAGAATAAAAATAAGGCTAATTAGTAGTACTTATAGATTTAACTTATATAATATTACTCATGGCTCTTGAAAACTATATTTTCTCCCTATATGGGCCCAATTCGGTACTCATAAGGCCTAGTTCAGGCCAATCGTGACTGAAAGTTTGACTTTTGTTCAAACTTCTCAATCAAAACTAGAAACAAGTTTAATTTGTAGAAATTATACATAAAAATCATGTAATACAACTCTAGACTCTTGAAAATCTCATTTTCTTCCCGTTTGGGCCCTCAATTGGTGCTGAAAATTTGTTTTTTAGTTAAACTTCCAATTTAAGACTCGAAAAAAGGTTAATTACCACTTGTTGCATATAAAAACTATGTAATACTACTCCTGACTCTTGAAAACCATATTTTCTCCCCATTTGGGCCTTACTATGCTCTTATAAGGTCTAATTCATGCCAATCGGGGGTGAAACTTTGACTTTTGGTTAATTTTCTAATTAAGATTAGAAACAAGATTAATTAGTAGTAATTGTACATAGAAACTATATAATACCACTCCGGATCTTGAAACCACGTTTTCTCCCTGTTTGGGTCATATTTCTCTCTTAAAAGGATTAGTTCAGGTCAAATCGGGGCTGTAAGCTTGACTTTTTGATAAATTCTCAAAAATACCTGAAATAAGGTTAATTAGTAGTAATTGAACATATAAACTATGTAATATTACTCTCAGCTATTGAAAACCATATTTTCCCTAAGCATCAGCCCTATTTGGCTCTTACAAGGACTAGATTAGGCCAATCAGGACAGAAAGTTTGACTTTTGGTCAAACTTCTCAATGAAAACTAGAAATAAGGTTAATTAGTTATAATTGTACATAAAAACTATATAACAACACTCACGGCTCTTGAAAACCTTGTTTTCTCTCGTTTGGTCCCTATTCAGCTCTATTAAGGCCTAATTCAGGCCATTCGGGGCTGAAAGTTTGACTTTCAGTCAAACTTTCGAATTTAGAGTAGAAATAAGGTTAATTAGTAGAAATTGTATATTGTATAATACTACTTTTTCTTCCCGTTTGGTCCCTATTCGGTTCTTTAAAGGCCTAGTTCTGGCCAATAGGGATGAAAGTTTGACTTTGAGTCAAATTTTCAAACTAAAACTAGAAAAAGATTAAATAGTAGTAATTGTGCATAAAAACTATGTAATACTACTTCCGGGTCTTCAAAACCACGTTTTTTTCCTTGTTTGGGCCTCATCGAACTCTTATACGCGTTCATGCCAATCGGGGCTCAAAGTTAGGTTATTGGTCAAACTTCCACATTAAGACTAGAAATAACGTTAATTTATGATATTTATACATAGAAACTACGTAATATAACACATAGCTCTTGAAAACTACGTTTTCTCATTGTTTGGTCCCTAATTAGGCTCTTATAAGGTTTACTTCAGGCCAATCGGCGTTAAAAATTTGATTTTGGTCAAAATTCTCAATTAGATTAGAAATAAAGTTAATTAATAGTAATTATATATTCAACTTATGAAATACTACTTACGGCTCTTTAAAAACCATATTTTCTACCCATTTGGCCCTATTCGGCTTTTAAAGGGCTTAGTTTAGGTTAACTAGGGCTGAAAGTTTGACTTTTGGTCAAAATACCCAATTAAGTCTGAAAACAAGGTTAATTAGTTGTAATTGTACATAAAATTATGTAATGCTACTCTCGGCTCTTGGAAACAACATTTTCTCTTCGTTTGGGCCTTATTCGGCTCTTATAAGGTCTGGTTCATACCTATCAGAACTAAAAGTTTGATTTTTATCAAAATTTTCAATTAAGACTGAAAATAAGATTAATTAGTAGTAATTATTCATAGAAACTATGTAATACTACTGCCGGCTATGAAAACCTTGAATCTTATAAGGTTTAGTTTCAGGTCAATCGGGACTAAAAATTTGACTTTTTGACAAATTTCCTAATCAAGACTAGAAACAAAGTTAATTAGAAGTAATTATATATATGAACTAGGTAATACTATTTCTGACTCTTGAAAATCATATTTTCTCCCCGTTTGGGCCCATTCCGCTTTTATATGGCCTCGTTCAGGTCAATTGGGGTAGAAAGTTTGACTTTTTGGCAAACTTCCCAATTAAGACAATAAAAAATTTAATTAGTAGAAATTATATGTAGAAACTATGTAATCTATTCCCGACTCTTGAAAATAACGTTTTCTCCCCGTTTGCTATTCAGCTCTAATAAGGCCTCATCCATGCCAATCGGGACTGAAAGTTGGCTTGTGGCCAACCTTCTCATTTAAGATAAGAACTAAATTGTATATAGAAACTATGTAATACTACTCCCGATTCTTGAAAATCCCATTTTCTCCTTTTAGGCCTTAATTGGCTCTAATAGAGCCAAGTTTATGCCAATCGGAGTCAAAAATTTAATTTTTGGTCAAACTTTTCAATTTAGAATAGAAATAAGTTAATTAGTATTAATTGTACATTAAACTTTTGTAATACTACTCACGGCTCGAGAAAATCACATTTTCTCCCAATTTGGAATCTAATCGGCACTTATAAGGCCTAGTTCAAACAAATCGGGTCTGAATGTTTGATTTTTTCTCAAACTTCCCAATTAAGATTTGAAACAAGGTTAATTAGTAGTAATTAAATGTAGAAACTATGTAATACTAATCTCGGCTCTTGAAAATCACATTTTCTCCATAGTTGGGTACTGTTCAGCTCTTATATGGCCTAATTCAGGACAATTGGGACTAAAAGTTTGAATTTTGGTCAAACTTTCTAACTAAAACTAGAAACATGGTTAATTAGTATTTTTACATAAAACCTATGTAATACTGCTCCCATCTCTTCAAAACCATGTTGTCCCCTTTTTGGGCCCTATTTACCTCTGACAAGGCCTAGTTCATGCCAATCGGGGCTGAAAGTTAAACTATTGGTCAAACTTGCCTATTAATAATAGACATAATGTTAATTTATAGTATTTGTAAAATGAAACTATGTAATATCACTTATGGCTCTTGAAAATCATATTTTTTTTCCTAGTTTGGGCCCTACAAGAATCTTATAAGACCTAGTTCAGCAAATCGAAGATGAAAGTTTGACTTTTGGTTAAACTTTCCTATTAAGACTAGAAATAAACTTATAGTAATTGTACATTGAAACGATAGACGGCTTTTGAAAACCATATTTTCTCCTCGTTTAGGCACTATTCGGCTCTTATAAGGTCTGGTTCAGGTCAATCGGGACTAAAAGTGTGGCTTTTGGTCAAACTTTTCAATTAAGACTTGAAGCAAGGTTAATTAGTAGTAATTGTGTACAAAAATTTTGGAATGCCACTCCCAGCACTTGAAAACCATGTTTTTCCCTGACTTTAGCGCTATTCGGCTCCAATAAGGCCTATTCAGGCCAATAAGGGCTAAAAGCTTGATTTTGGGTCAAACTTTTCGATTTAGGATAGAAACAATGTTAATTAGCAGTAATTATATACATAAACTATGTGATACTACTCCACGCTCTCGGAAACCAACCTTCTCATTTAAGATAAGAAATAAGATTAATTAGTAGTAATTGTATATAGAAACTATGTAAATAACTTCTTGTTCTTAAAAGATCACATTTTCTCCCTTTTCAGCCTTATTTGGCTCTAATAAGCCTAATATAGGCCAATCGGAGATGAAAGTTTGATTTTTGGTCATATTTCCAAATTTAGAGTAGAAATAAGGCTAATTAGTAGTAGTTATACATTGAACTTATATAATACTACTCATAACTCTTGAAAAACTATATTTTCTCTCTATTTAGACCCTATTCGGTACTTATAAGGCCAAATTCAGGCCAATCGCGACCGAAAGTTTAACTTTTGGTCAACATTCGTAATTAAGCTTAGAAACAAGATTAATTAGTAGTAATTGTATATAAAAACTATGTAATACTACTTCCGGTTCTTCAAAATCACATTTTCTCCGTATTTCGGCCTTATTCGGCTCTAATAAGGCCCAGTACAGGCCAATCATAGCTAAAAGATTGATTTTTGGTCATACTTTCCAATTTAGAGTAGAAATATGGCTAATTAGTAGTACTTATGCATTTAACTTAAATAATACTACTCATGGCTCTTGAAAACTACATTTTCTCCCTATGTGGGCCCAATTCGGCACTTATAAGGTCTAATTAAGGCCAATCGTAACTAAAAGTTTAACTTTTGGTCAAACTTCTCAATTAAAACTAGAAACAAGTTCAATTTGTAGAAATTACACATAAAAATCATGTAATACTATTCTCGGCTCTTGAAAACAACATTTTCTCTCCGTTTGGGTCTTATTCGGCTCTTATAAGGTATGGTTCATACCTATCAGAGCTGAAAGTTTGACTTTTAGTCAAACTTTTCAATTAAGACTACAAACAAGATTAATTAGCAGTTATTACATATAAAACTATGTAATTCTACTCTCGGCTCTTGAAAATCATATTTTCTCCCCATTTGGGCCCTACTTTGCTCTTATAAGGTCTATTTCATGCCAATCGGGGGTGTAACTTTGACTTTTGGTCAATTTTCTAATTAAGATTAGAAATAAGGTTATTAGTAGCAATTGTACATAGAAACTATGTAATACCACTCCGGCTCTTGAAATCAAGTTTTCTCCCTGTTTGGGTCATATTTGGCTCTTAAAAGGATTAGTTCAGGTCAAATCGGGGCTGTAAGCTTAACTTTTGACCCAAAAATACTTGAAATAAGGTTAATTAGTAGAAATTGAACATATAAACTATGTAATATTACTCTCAGGTCTTGAAAATAATATTTTCCCTCGGTATCGGCCCTATTTGGCTCTTACAAGGACTAGATTAGGCCAATCAGGGCAGAAAGTTTGACTTTTGGTCAAACTTCTTAATTAAAAGTTGAAATAAGGTTAATTAGTTGTAATTGTACATAAAAACTATATAATAACACTCACGGCTCTTGAAAACCTTGTTTTCTCTCGTTTGGTCCCTATTCGGCTCTATTAAGGCCTAATTCAAGCTACTCGAGGCGGAAAGTTTGACTTTCGGTCAAACTTTTCAATTTAGAGTAAAATAAGGTTAATTAGTAGAAATTGTATATTAAAAGTATGTAATACTACTTTCAGCTTTTGAAAATCACATTTTCTCTCCGTTTGGTCCTTGTTCGGTTCTTTAAAGGCCTAGTTCAGGCCAATTAAGGATGAAAGTTTGACTTTGAGTCAAACTTTCAAAATAAGACTAGAACAACATTAAATAGTAGTAATTGTACATAAAAATGATGTAATACTACTTCCGGGTCTTCAAAACCACATTTTTTTTTCCTTGTTTGGGCCCCATCAAACTCTTATAAGGGTTAGTTCATGCCAATCGGGGCTCAAAGTTAGGCAATTGGTCAAACTTTCACATTAAGACTAGAAATAACGTTAATTTATGGTATTTTTACATAGAAACTACGTAATATAACACATAGCTCTTGAAAACCACGTTTTCTCAATGTTTGGTCCCTATTAGGCTCTTATAAGGTTTGCTTCAGGCCAATCGGCGTTGAAAATTTAATTTTAGTCAAAATTCTCAGTTTAGAGTAGAAATAAAGTTAATTAATAGTAATTATATATTCAACTTATGAAATACTACTTACGGCTCTTGAAAACCATATTTTCTACCCATTTGGCCCTATTAAGCTATAAAAGGCTTAGCTTAGGCTAACTAGCTGAAAGTTTGACTTTTAGTCAAAATACCCAATTAAGTCTCGAAACAAGGTTAATTAGTTATAATTGGACATAAAAACTGTGTAATACTACTCCCGGCTCTTGAAAATCACGTTTTCCTTAGTTTTGGCCCATTCGGCTCTTATAAGCCCTAGTTTGGCTAAAAGTTAGACTATTGCTCAAAGTTTCCTATCAAGTTTTCTCCCCGTTTGGGCACTATTCGGCTCCTATATGGCCTAGTTCAGGCCAATCTGGGCTGAAAGTTTGACTTTTGATTAAACTTTTCAATTAATACTGAAAAAAAGTTAACTTAGTAGTAATTATACATAGAAATTATGTCATACTACTCCAGGCTCTTGAAAACCAAGTTTTCTCCGCGTTTGGGCCTTATTCGGTTATTACAAGGTCTCGTTCAAGCCAATCGGGGCTAAAAGTTTGGTTTTTGGTCAAACTTCCAATAATGACAAGAGAAATAAGGTTAATTAGTAGTAATTGTGGATATAAACTATGTAATATGACTCTCAGCCTTTGATAACAATATTTTCTCCATGTTTAGGCCATATTCGGCTTATAAGGTGTAATCCAGGTCAATTAGGTCAGAAAATTTGACTTTTTGATGAACTTCCAAATTAAGACTAGAAACAAGATGAATAAGTAGTAATTTAACAATTAAATTATGTAATACAACTCCGGTCTCTTGAAAACCATATTTTCCCTAGCACCGGCACTATTCAACTCTAATATGGCCTAGTTCAGGCTAATCGGAACTGAAAGTTTGATTTTTTTTAAAACTTCCCAATTTAGAGTAGAAAAAAGTTAATTAGTAGTAATTATAAAATAAAACTATGTAATACTACTTCTGGCTATTTTAAGGTCTAGTTCAGGCCACTCGAGGTTGAAAGTTTGACTTGGGGTGAAACTTCCCAATTTAGAGTGGAAATAAGGTTAATTATTAGTAATTGTACATTAAAACAATGGAATACTACTTTCGGCTATAGAAAATCATGTATTACCCCGTTTAGGCCTTGTTCGGCTCTTTAAGGCCTAGATCAGGCCAATCGAGGTTAAAAGTTTGACTTTGGGTCAAACTTCTCAATTAAGACTAAATAAGATTAATTAGTAGTAATTGAACATATAATTATGTAATACTAATCCCGGCTCTTAAAAAATACATTTTCTCCCCGTTTGGGAGCTATTCGACTCTTATGTTGCCTCATTTTCTAGTCGATAGGTGTTGAAATTTTGACTTTTTGGCACACATCCCAATTAAGACTAGAAACAAGGTTAGTTAGTAGTAATTAAATATAGAAATTGAGTAATACTAATTTCGGCTTTGAAAACCACATATTCCTCCCGTTTGGGCCCTATTCGACTCTTATAAAATTTAGTTCAGGCTAATCGATGTTGAAAGTTTGACCTTTTGTTAAACTATCCAATTAAGACTCTAAACAATTTTAATTAGTAGTAATTGTATATAAAAACTATGAAATACTACTCTCGGCTCTTTAAAACCACGTGTTCTTCTCATTTGGGCCCTATCCGGCTCTTATAACACATACTTCAGGCCAGTCAGGGCTGAAAGTTTGACTTGGGATGAAACTTCCCAATTTAGAGTGGAAATAAGGTTAATTATTAGTAATTGTATATTGAAACTATGGAATACTACTTTCGGCTATTGAAAATCATGTTTTCTATTCGGCTCTTTAAGGCCTAGTTTAGGCCAATCAGGGTTAAAAGTTTAACTTTAGGTCAAACTTCCCAATTAAGACTAGAATAAGGTTAATTAGTAGAATTGAACATATAAATTATGAAATACTAATCCCGGCTCTTGAAAAACACATTTTCTCCCCATTTGGGCCCTATTTGACTCTTATGTTACCTCTTTTTCTAGTTAATAGGTGTTAAAAGTTTGACTTTTTGGCACACATCCCAATTAAGACTAGAAATAAGGTTAATTAGTAGTAATTAAATATAGAAACTAAGTAATACTAATTTTGGCTCTTGAAAACCACATATTTCTCCTGTTTGGGCCCTATTCGGCTCTTATAAAATTTAGTTCAGGCTAATCATGTTGAAAGTTTTACCTTTTGTTAAACTACCCAATTAAGACTCTAAACAATTTTAATTAGTAGTAATTGTGTATAGAAACTATGAAATACTACTCTTGACTCTTTAAAACCACGTATTCTTCTCGTTTGGGCCCTATTCGGCTCTTATAACACTTACTTCAGGCGAATTAGGACGAAAGTTTGACTTCCGGTCAAACTTCCCAATTTAGAGTAGAAATAAGGTAAATAGTAGTAATTGTACATTGAAACTATGGAATACTACTGCCGGCTCTTGAAAACCATATTTCCCACCATTTAGGCCTTATCGGCACTTTTACGACCTAGTTCAGGCCAATCAGGGATGAAAGTATGACTTTGGTTCAAAGTTTCTATTTAAGACTAGAAATAAGGTTAATTAGTAGTAATATATATAGAAACTATATAGTACCACTAACGGCTCTTGAAAAAAACTAGAAACAAGTTTAATTTGTAGAAATTATACATAAAAATCATGTAATACTATTCCAGACTCTTGAAAACCTCATTTTCTTCCCGTTTGGGCCCTATTCGGCTCTTATAAGGTCTAGTTCAGGCCAATCGGTGCTGAAAATTTGTCTTTTGGTCAAACTTCCAATTTAAGACTCGAAAAAGGTTAATTAGTAGTTGTTGCATATAAAAACTATGTAATACTACTCCCGGCTCTTGAAAACCATATTTTCTCCCCATTTGGGCCCTACATACTCTTATAAGGTCTATTTCATGCCAATCGGGGGAGATACTTTGACTTATGGTTAATTTTCTAAATAAGATTAGAAACAAGATTAATTAGTAGTAATTATACATAGAAACTATATAATACCACTCCGGCTCTTGAAACCACGTTTTCTCCCTGTTTGGGTCATATTTGGCTCTTAAAAGGATTAGTTCAGGTCAAATCGGGGCTGTAAGCTTGACTTTTTGATAAATTCCCAAAAATACCTGAAATAAGGTTAATTAGTAGTAATTGAACATATAAACTATGTAATATTACTTCCAGCTATTGAAAACCATATTTTCCCTAGCATCAGCCCTATTTGACTCTTACAAGGACTAGATTAGGCCAATCAGGGTAGAAAGTTTGGCTTTTGTTCAAAATTCTCAATGAAAACTAGAAATAAGGTTAATTAGTTGCAATTGTACATAAAAACTATATAACAACACTCACAGCTCTTGAAAACCTTATTTTCTCTCGTTTGGTCCCTATTCGGCTCTATTAGGGCCTAATTCAGGCCATTCGGGGCTGAAAGTTTGACTTTCGGTTTAACTTTCGAATTTAGAGTAGAAATAAGGTTAACTAGTAGAAATTTTATATTGAAAGTATGTAATACTACTTTCAGCTTTTGAAAATCACATTTTCTCCACGTTTGGTTCTTATTCGGTTCTTTAAAGGCCTAGTTCAGGCCAATTAGGGATGAAAATTTGACTTTGAGTCCAATTTCCAAATTAAGACTAGAACAAGATTAAATAGTAGTAATTGTACATAAAAACTATGTAATACTACTTTCGGGTCTTCAAAACCACTTTTTTTTTCTTGTTTGGGCCCCGTCGAACTCTTATAAGGGTTATTAGTTCATGCCAATCGGGGCTCAAAGTTAGGCTATTGGTCAAACTTCCATATTAAGACTAGAAATAACGTTAGTTTATGTTATTTGTACATAGAAACTACGTAATACAACACGTAGCTCTTGAAAACCAAGTTTTCTCAATGTTTGGTCCCTATTTGGCTCTTATAAGGTTTGCTTCAGGCCAATCGGTGTTGAAAATTTGATTTTGATCAAAATTCTAATTTAGAGAAGAAATAAAGTTAATTAATAGTAATTATATATTCAACTTATGAAATACTACTCACGGCTCTTGAAAACCATATTTTCTACACATTTGGCCCTATTCGGCTAATAAAAGGCTTAGTTTAGGCCAACTAGGGCTGAAAGTTTGATTTTTGGTCAAAATACCTAATTAAGTCTGGAAACAAAATTAATTAGTTGTAATTATACATAAAAACTATGTAATACTACTCTCGGCTCTTGAAAACAACATTTCCTCTCCGTTTGGGCCTTATTCGGCTCTTTTAAGATCTGGTCCATACCTATCAGAACTGAAAGTTTGACTTTTAGTCAAACTTTTCAATTAAGACTAGAAACAAGATTAATTAGTAGTAATTATTCATAAAAACTATGTAATACTACTGCCGGCTATGAAAACCATATTTTCTTCCCATTTGGGCCAGATTTTGAATCTTATAAGATTTAGTTTTTAGTCAATCGGGGCTAAAAGTTTGACTTTTTGACAAACTTCCTAATCAAGACTAGAAACAAAGTTAATTAGTAGTAATTGTATATATGAACAAGGTAATACTATTTTTGACTCTTGAAAATCATATTTTCTCCCCGTTTGGGCCCATTCTGCTTTTATATGGCCTCGTTCAGGTCAATTGGGGTAGAAAGTTTAACTTTTTAGCACACTTCCCAATTAAGACAATAAAAAATTTGATTAGTAGAAATTATATGTAGAAACTATGTAATACTATTCCCAGCTATTGAAAATCACGTTTTCTCCCCGTTTGCTATTCAGCTCTAATAAGGCCTCATCCATGCCAATCGGAACTGAAAGTTGGCTTGTGGCTAACCTTCTCATTTAAGATAAGAAATAAGATTAATTAGTAATAGTTGTATATAGAAACTATGAAATACTACTCCTGATTCTTGAAAATCCCATTTTCTCCTTTTACGCCTTAATCGGCTCTAATAGAGCTTAGTTTATGCCAATCGGAGTTAAAAGTTTAATTTTTGGTCAAACTTCTCAATTTAGAATAGAAATAAGTTAATTAGCATTAATTGTATATTGAACTTTTGTAATACTAATCACGGCTCGAGAAAACCACATTTTCTCCCAATTTGGGCTCTAATCGGCACTTATAAGGCCTAATTCAAACAAATCGGGTCTAAATGTTTGACTTTTTGTCAAACTTCCTAATTAAGACTTGAAATAAGGTTAATTAGTAGTAATGAAATGTAGAAACTATGTAATACTAATCTCGGCCCTTATATGGCCTAATTCAAGACAATTAGGGCTGAAAGTTTGAATTGTGGTCAAACTTCCTAATTAAAACTAGAAACATGGTTAATTAGTATTTTATATAAAACCATGTAATACTGCTCCCATCTCTTCAAAACCATGTTGTCCCTTTTTGGGCCCTATTTCCTCTGACAAGGCCTAGTTCATGCCAATCGGGGCTGAAAGTTAGACTATTGGTCAAACTTGCCTATTAAGACTAGATATAACGTTAATTTATAGTATTTGTATAATGAAACTATGTAATACCACTCATGGCTCTTGAAAATCATATTTTTTTCCCAGTTTGGGCTCTACTAGAATCTTATGAGACCTAGTTCAGCAAATCGAAGATGAAAGTTTGACTTTAGGTCAAACTTTCCTATTAAGACTGGAAACAAACTAGTGGTAACTGTACATTGAAACTATAGACGGCTTTTAAAAACCATATTTTCTTCTCGTTTAGGCACTATTCGGCTCTTATAAGGTCTGATTCAGATCAATCGGGGCTGAAAGTGTGACATTTGGTCAAACTTTTCAATTAAGACATGAAACAAGGTTAATTAGTAGTAATTGTATATAAAAATTTTGTAACGCCACTCCCATCTCTTGAAAACCATATTTTTCCCTGACTTCAGCGCTATTCGGCTCTAATATGGCCTAGTTCAGGCCAATAAGGGCTGAAAGTTTGATTTGGGTCAAACTTTTCAGTTTAGGATAGAAACAAGGTTAATTAGTAGTAATTATATACATAAACTATGTAATACTACTCCACGCTCTCAGAAACCACATATTCTCCAGTTAAGGCCTAAAACGATCCTTATAAGGCCGAGTTCAGACTAATCGGGGCTAAAAGTTTGACTTTTGATCAAACTTTTCAGTTAAGAGTAGAAACAAGATCAATTAACAGTAATTGTACATCGAAACTATGCAATACAACTCCCGAATCTTAAAAACCACATTTTCTCCCTAATTTGGCCCTATTCGGCGCTTACATAAAGCCTAGTTAGTAGTAATTGTGCATAGAAATTACGTAATTTGACTTGTGGTGAAACTTCCCAATTAAGATTAGAAGCAATATTAAATTATAGAAATTATACATAGAAACTTTTAATATTACTCCCGGTTCTTTAAAACCACATTTTCTCTTCGTTTGGCCCTATTTGGCTCTTATAAGGCCTAGTTCAGGCCAATCAGGGCTAAAAGTTTGACTTTTACTAAAACTTTCCAATTAAGACTAGAAACAAGATTAATTAGTGGTAATTGGACATAAAAACTATGTAATACTACTCCCGACTCTTGGAAACCACGTTTTCTCATCGTTTGGCCATATTCGGCTCTTATAAGGCCTCCTTCAAGTCAATCAGAACTAAAAGTTTGATTTTTTGACAAATTCTCAAAAAAACATGAAACAAGGTTAATAAGAAATTATTAAACATATAAACTATGAAATACTACTCCCAGCTCTAAAAAACCACGTTTCCCCAGCGTCGCCTATTCGACTCTTATATTCAATTCAGGCCAATTGCGGCTAAAGTTTGACTTTTGGTCATACTTTCCAATTAAGACTTAGAAATAAGGTTAATTAATTTTAAGGTTATATAGAAACAATATGATACCACTTACAACTCTTGAAAATAATATTTTCTCTCCGTTTGGGCCCTGTTCAACTCTATTAAGGCCAAATTCAGGCCAATCGGGCCTAAAAGTTTGACTTTCAGTCAAACTTCCTAATTTAAGGTAGAATAAGGTTAATGAGTAGAAATTGTACATTGCAACTATGTAATACTACTTCCGGCTCTTGAAAAACCACATTTTCTCCTCATCTGGGCCATATTCCGCTCTTTTAAGGCCTACTTCAGGCCAATTGGGGATGCAAGTTAGACTTTGGGTCAAACTTCCCAATTAAGAGTAGAAATAACATTAATTTATAGTATTCGTACATGAAAACTATGTAATACTACGCATGGATCTTGAAAATCACATTTTCTCTTTATTTGGGCTATATTCGGCTCTTATAAGGCCAAATTCAGGTCAATAGGGGTTGAAAATTTAACTTTTTCACAAACTGTCTAATTAACATAAGGAACAAGGTTAATTAATAGTAATAAATGTATAATTTAATACTACTCCTTACTCTTGAAAACCACATTTTCCCTGGAATCGACTTTATCCGGCACTAGTAAGCCTAGTTAAGGCCAATCGGAGCTGAAAGTTTAATTTTAGGTAAAACTTCCCAATTTGGAGGTGAAATAATGTTAATTTTAGTAATTATACATTAAACCTATATAATACTACTCATCACACTTGAAAACCAAATTTTCTCCTTATTGGGCCCTATTTAGCTCGTTTAAGGCCTAGTTTCAGGCCAATCGAGGCTGAAAGTTCGACTTTTGGTCAAACTTTCTGATTAAGACTTAAAATAAGGTTAATTAGTAGTAATTATTATAAAAATCATGTAATACTACTCCCGAGTCTTAAAAATCAAGTTTTCTCCATGTTTAGGCCCTATTCGGCTTTAATAAGGCCTATTTCAGGCCAATCGTAGCTCAAAGATTGACTTTTAGTCAAACTTTTTAATTAAAACTAGAAACAAGGTTAATTAGTCATAATTGTACATTAAAACTATGTAACACTACTACCGATTCTTGAAATCCATATTTTTTCCCTATTTGGACCCTACTTGACACTTATAAACCCTATTTCTGGCCAATTGGGACTGAAAGTTTGACTTTTGGTCAAACTTCCCAATTAAAAATAAAAACAAGTTAATTAGTATTAATTGTACATAGAAACTGGATAATACCACTTCCGGCCCTTGAAAATCACGTTTTCTCTTTGTTTAGGCCCTATTCCGCTATAATAATCTTAGTTCAGGCCAATCGGGGCTGAAAGTATGATTATTGGTCAAATTATAAAATTTAGAAACAAGGTTAATTAGTAGTAATTATACATCGAACCTATATTATACTACTCACGACTCTTGAAAACCATTTTTTCTCTTTACTTGGGCCCTATTGGCTCTTATAAGGCCTAGTTCAGGTCAATCGGGGGTTGCAAGCTTGAATTTTTGTCAAACTTTGGCATTTAGACTTGAAAACTAGATTAGTTAGTTATAATTTTTCATAGAAACTATGTAATATCAATCCGAGCTCAAATCAAAGTTTCTCCCCTTTGGGCCCAATTCGGCTCTTATATGGCCTAGTTCAGGTCAATCTCGGGCCTGAAAGTTTGACTTTTGGTCAAACTACCGATGAAGATTAGAAACATGTTTAATTCAAAGTAATTTTACATAAAAACAATGTGATACTATCCTCGGCTCTTGAAAACTATATTTCCCCAGTTTGGGTCCTACTTAGCTCTTATATGGCCTATTTCAGGCTAATCGGGACTGAATGTTAGACTTTTGGTCAAACTTTCAAATCAAGACTAGAAACAAGATTAATTAGTAGTATTATACATAGAAACTATAATACTCCTCCCGACACTTGAAAACCACATTTTCTCCCTGTTTAGTCCTTATTCGGCTCAATAAACCGAGTTCAAAATTTGATTTTTAGTTAAACTTCGCAATTTAGAGTTGAAATAAGATTAAATAGTAGTATTGTATAATAAACCTTGTAATACTACTCACGGCTCTTGAAAACCATATTTTCTCCCTATTTAGGCTATATTAAGCACTTATAAGGCCAAGTTAAGGCCAATCGTGGTTGCAAGTTTGACTTTTGGTTATATTCCTAATTAAGAATGAAAAAGGTTAATTAGTAGTAATAAAACAAATGAACTACGTAATATTTAATCTCAGCACTTGAAAACCACGTTCCCTCCCCATTTGGGCCCTATTCGACTCTTATATGGCCTAGTTCAGGTCAATCGGTACTTAAAGTTTGACTTTTGGCTAAACTACCAAATTTAAATAAGAAGCAAGTTTAATTTATAGAAATTGTTCATTGAAATTATGTAATACTACTCTGTCTCTTTAAAACCATATTTTCTCCCAATTTGGGCCATATTCGATTCTTATAAGCCCTAGTTTAGGTTAATCGTGCTTAATATTTGACTTTTGGTCAAATTTCCCAATTAAGACTAGAAACAAGATTAATTAGTAGTAATTTTACATAGAAACTATCCAATACTACTCCGGCTTTTGAAAACCAACTTTTCACCTCGTTTGGGCCCTAGTTGGCTCTAATTAGGCCTAGTTCAGGTCAAACGGGGCTGAAAATTTGACTTTGGTTCAAGCTTCCGAATTAAGACTAGAAAAAAGGTTAATTAGTAACAATTGTACACTTATTAACTATGCCAACACGTCTCTTTAACCCATGTTTTCTCCCCTTTTGGGCCCTATTATGCTTTTTAGACCTAGTTCAGGCGAATCGAGCCTAGAAGTTTGACTTTGGGTCAACCTTACCAATTAAAACTAGAAACAAGGTTAATTAATATGAAAAATATGTAAAGTAACTCTCGTCTCTTGAAAACCACATTTTTCTCCCAGTTTAGGCCCTCTTCGGCTCTAATATTGCCTAGTTTAGGCAATCAGGGCTATATCAGGCCAACGGGGGCTGAAAATTTAACTCAGGTCAAACAACCTAATTAAGGCATAGAACAAGGTTAATTAGTAGTGACTAAAAATATAGAAACTATTAATATTAATTCAGGCTTTTAAAAATCACGTTTTCTCGATGTTTGGGTCATAGTCAGCTATTATATAGCCTAGTTCAGGTCAATCGGGGCAGAAAGTTTGACTTTTGGACAAATTTTCTAATTAAGACTAGAAACAAGTTTGATTGTAGTAATTGTACGTTGAAACTATGTAGTATTATTACTCCCGGCTATTAAAAACCACGTTTTCTCCCCATTTGGCAATATTCGGCTCTTTTTAAGGCCTAGTTCAGACCAATCTGGGATGAAAGTTTGACTTTGAGTTAAACTTCCCAATTAAGACTAGAAACAAGATTAATTAGTAGTAATTGAATATTAAAAATATGAAATACTACTCTCGTTTCTTGAAAATCACATTTTCTCCACGATTGAGCCATATTCGGCTCGTATAAGGCTTAGTTCAGGCCAATTGGGATTGAAACTTTGACTTGTAGTCAAACTTTCTAATTAAGACTAGAACAAGGTTAATTAGTTGTAATTATACATAGAAAACTATATAGTACCACTCACAGCTCTTGAAATTTTTCTCCCCGTTTGAGCCATATCTACTTTATTAAGGCCTATTTCTGGCCAATGGGGCTGAAAGTTTGATTTTTGATCAAACTTCCTAATTTAGTATAGAAATAAGGTTAATTAATAGTAATTATATAGTGAAACTATATAATACGACTTTCGGTTCTTGAAATGACGTTTTCTTCCTGTTTGGGCCATATTCGGCTCTTTTAAGGCCTTGTTTAGGCCAATTCGGGATGAAAGTTTAATTTTAGATCAAACTTCCCAATTAAGACAAGAAATAAGGTCAATCTGTAGTAATTATACATAGAAACTATGTAATAATACTCCCGGCTTTTGAAAACCTCGTTTTCTCTATGTTTATGCCATATACGGCTCCAATAAAGGCCTAGTTAAGTTTAATCGAGGGTTGAAGTTTGATTTTCGGTCAAACTTTCTAATTAAGATTAGAAACAAGTTTAATTTATAGAAATTGTTTATAGAAACTATGCAATACTACTCATGAATCTTGAAAACAATATTTTCTCCCTGTTTTCCCTATTCGGCTCTTATACGCCTGGTTCAGAATTGGGGCTGAAAATTAACTTTTGGTTAATGTTCTCAATTAAGACTAGAAACATAGTTAATTTATAGTAATTGTATATAGAAACTAGGTAATACTTCTCCCAACTCTTGAAAACCACGTTTCTCCCCATTTGGGCCTTATTCAGCTCTTATAAGGTCTGGTTTAAGCTAATTGGGGCTAATTGGGCTAAATATTTGACTTTTGGTTAAAATTCTTAATTAACATTAAGGTTAATTAGTAGTAATTGTACATAAAAACTAGGTAATACTACTTCCAGCTCTTGAAAACAATGTTTTCTCCCTGTTTGGGCCATATGGCTCTAATAAGGTCTGATTCAGGCCAATTAAAATTGAGAGTTTGAGCTTGGTTAAACTTCTCAATTAAGGCTTGAAACAAGAATAATTAGTAGTAATTGTATATATAACTATGTAATACTACTCTTGGCTCTTGAAAACCATGTTTTGTCCCCGTTTGGGCCATATTAGGTTTTTATAAGAGTCAGATCCGCGGGGCAGGAAGTTGACTTTTTGACAAACTTCCCAATTAAACTAGAAACAAGGTTCAGTAGTAATAATTTAACATTTAAACTATTATGATCAAACTTACCAATTATTACTAGGAACAAGGTTAATTAGTAGTAATTAAAAATATAAACTATGTAATAGTACTCATGGCTCTTGAAAATTACGTTTTCTCCCAATTTGGGCCCAATTCAGCTTTTATTTAACCTCTTACAGGTCAATCGGGATTGAAAATTTGACTTTTGGTACTAATTAATAGTACTAATTAACCTCGGAGAAGGTCATTAATAGTAATTCTATATATAAATTATGCAATACTTCTTTCGGCTCCTAAAAACAACGTTTTCTCCCTATTTGGGCTAATATTCAACTCTTATAAGGCCTAGTTCAGGTCAAACGGGGCAAAAAGTTTGGCTTTTTGACAAACTTCCCAATTAAGACTAGAAACGAGATTAATTAATAGTAATTGAACATATAAACTATGTAAGAGCACTCCTGGCTTTTGAAAATCACATTTTTCTCATTTGGGCATAATTCGGCGCTTATTTTGCCTCTTTCAGGTCAATCACAGGGTTGAAAGTTTGACTTTTGGTCAAACTTGCCAATTAAAACTTGAAAATGTTTACTTATGATAGAAATTATACATAGAAACTATGTAATACTACTCCCAGCTACTAAAATCACGTTTTCTCCTCGTTTGGGCGCTATTCGGCTCTTATGAGGCTCGTTCGGGCCAATCGGTGTAGAAAGTTTGACTCTAAATTAATCTTCATAATTAAGCATAGATAAGATTAATTAGTAGTAATAGTATATAGAAACTATATAATACTACTTCTGGTTCTTAAAAAATCACATTTCTCCCTTTTCAGCCTTATTTCGCCCGTATAAGTCTAGTATAGGCCAATCGGAGATGAAATTTTGATTTTTGATCATATTTCCAAATTTATAGGAGAAATAAGGCTAATTTTAGTAGTTATACCTTGAACTTATATAATACTACTCATAGCTCTTGAAAAACTATATTTTCTCTCTATTTAGGCCCTATTCGGCACTTATAAGGCCTAATTCAGGCCAATCGCGACCGAAAGTTTGACTTTTGGTCAACCTTCGTAATTATGCATAGAAATAAGATTAGTTAGTGGTAATTGTATATAAAAACTATGTAATACTACTTCCGGTTCTTCAAAATCACATTTTCTTCGTATTTCGGCCTTATTCGGCTCTAATAAGGCTACAGGCCAATCATAGCTGAAAGTTTAATTTTTGGTCATACTTTCAAATTTAGAGTAGAAATAAGGTTAATTAGTAGTTCCTATTGACTTATATAATACTACTCATGGCTCTTGAAAACTACATTTTCTCCCTATGTGGGCCCAATTCGGAACTTATAAGGCCTCGTTCGGGCCAATCATGACTGAAAGTTTGAATTTTGGTTAAACTTCTCAAATAAAACTAGAAACAAGTTCAATTTGCAGAAATTATACCTAAAAATCATGTAATACTATTCTCGGCTCTTGAAAACAACATTTTCTCTCCGTTTGGGCCTTATTTGGCTCTTATAAGGTTTGGTTCATACCAATCAGAGATGAAAGTTTGACTTTTAGTTAAACTTTTTAATTAAGACTACAAACAAGATTAATTAGTAATTGTTGCATATAAAAACTATGTAATACTACTCCCGGCTCTTGAAAACCATATTTTCTCCCCATTTGGACCCTACTTTGCTCTTATAAGGTCTATTTCATGCCAATCGGGGGTGAAACTTTGTCTTTTGGTCAATTTTCTAATTAAGATTAGAAATAAGGTTAATTAGTAGTAATTGTACATAGAAACTATGTAATACCACTCCGGCTCTTGAAACCACGTTTTCTCCCTGTTTGGGTCGTATTTGGCTCTTAAAAGGATTAGTTTAGGTCAAATCGGGGCTGTAAGCTTGACTTATAGAAATTGTTCATTGAAATTATAGAAACTATCCAATACTACTCCCGGCTTTTGAAAACCAACTTTTCACCTCGTTTCCTAGTTGGCTCTAATTAGGCCAGTTCAGGTCAAACGGGGCTGAAAATTTCACTTTGGTTCAAGCTTCCGAATTAAGATTAGAAATAAGGTTAATTAGTAACAATTGTACATATAAACTATGTAACACGTCTCTTGGAACCCATACTTTCTCCCTGTTTGGGCCCTATTATGCTTTTTAGGCCTAGTTCAGGCGAATCGAGGCTAGAAGTTTGACTTTGGGTCAACCTTACCAATTAAAACTAGAAACAAGGTTAATTAGTATGAAAAATATGTAATACTACTCTCGTCTCTTTAAAACTACATTTTTCTCCTAGTTTCGGCCCTCTTCGGCTCTAATATGGCCTAGTTTAGGCCAACCAGGGCTATTTCAGGCCAACGGGGGCTGAAAATTTAACTCAGGTCAAACAACCTAATTAAGACTTGAAACAAGGTTAATTAGTAGTGAATAAAAATATAGAAACTATTAATATTAATTCAGGCTTTTGAAAACCATGTTTTCTCAGCATTTGGGTCATATTCGGCTATTATATAGCCTAGTTCAGGTCAATCGGGGCAGAAAGTTTGACTTTTGGTCAAATTTCCTAATTAAGACTAGGAACAAGTTTGTTGTAGTAATTATACATTGAAACTATGTAGTGCTATTACTCCCGGCTATTGAAAACCATGTTTTCTCCCCGTTTGGCCTTATTCGGCTCTTTTTAAGGCCTAATTCAGACTAATCTAGGATGAAAGTTTGACTTTGGGTCAAACTTCCCAATTAAGACTAGAAACAAGGTTAATTAGTAGTAATTGAATATTAAAAATATGAAATACTACTCTCGTCTCTTGAAAATCACATTTTCTCCACGAATGAACCATATTTGGCTCGTATAAGGCTTAGTTCAGGCCAATTGGGATTGAATTATTGACTTTTAGTCAAACTTTCTAATTAAGACTAGAACAAGGTTAATTAGTTGTAATTGTACGTAAAAAATTATATAGTACCACTCACAGCTCTTGAATATTTTTCTCCCCGTTTGAGCCATATTCGGCTTTATTAAGGCCTATTCAAGGCCAATGGGGCTGAAAGTTTGATTTTTGATCAAACTTCCTAATTTAGTGTAGAAATAAGGTTAATTAATAGTAATTGTATAGTGAAACTATATAATACAATTTCTGGTTCTTGAAATGACGTTTTCTTCCCGTTTGGGCCCTATTCGGCTCTTTTAAGGCCTTATTTAGGCCAATCGGGGATGAAAGTTTAATTTTGGATCAAACTTCCAATTAAGACAAGAAATAAGATCAATCTGTAGTAATTATACATAGAAACTATGTAATAGTACTCTTGGCTTTTGAAAAACCTCGTTTTCTCTATGTTTAAGCCATATACGGCTCCAATAAAGGCCTAGTTAATAAGTTTAATCGAGGGTTGAAGTTTGATTTTCGGTCAAACTTTCTAATTAAGATTAGAAACAAGTTTAATTTGTAGAAATTATTTATAGAAACTATGCAATACTACTCATGGATCTTGAAAATAATATTTTCTCCGCTATTAAAACTTGAAAATAAGGTTAATTTGTAGTAAATTATCATAGAAACTAAGTAATATTAATCTCTGCTCTTGAAAACCATGTTCTCTCTCCCGTTGGGTCCTATTCGGCTATTATAAGGTCTAGTTTAAGCCAATCGGGATAGAAAGTTTGACTTTGGTCAAACTACCAATTATTACTAGGAACAAGGTTAATTAGTAGTAATTAAAAATATAAACTATGTAATAGTACTCATGGCTCTTGAAAATTACGTTTTCTCCCCATTTGGGCCCAATTCGGCTCTTATTTAGCCTCTTACAGGTCAATCGGGGTTGAAAATTTGACTTTTGGTACTAATTAATAGTACTAATTAACCTCGGAGAAGGTCAATTAATAGTAATTCTACATATAAATTATGTAATACTTCTTTCGGCTCTTAAAAACAACGTTTTCTCCCTGTTTGGGCTAATATTCAGCTTTTATAAGGCCTAGTTCAGGTGAAACGGGACAAAAAGTTTGGCTTTTTGACAAACTTCCTAATTAAGACTAGAAACGAGGTTAATTAGTAGTAATTGAACATACAAACTATGTAACAGCACTCCTGGATTTTGAAAATCACATTTTTCTCATTTGGGCCTAATTTGGCTCTTATTTGGCCTCTTTCAAGTCAATCGCAGGGTTAAAAGTTTGACTTTTGGTCAAACTTGCCAATTAAGACTAGAAAATGTTTACTTATTATAGTAGTTATAAATAGAAACTATGTAATACTATTCCCAGCTATTAAAAATCACGTTTCTCCTCCTTTGGACCCTATTTGGCTCTTATAAGGCTCGTTCGGGCCAATCGGGGCAGAAAGTTTGACTCTTAATTAATCTTCGTAATTAAGTATAGAATAAGATTAATTAATAGTAATAGTATATATAAACTATGTAATACTACTTCTGGTTCTTAAAAAATCACATTTTCTCCTTTTTCAGCCTTATTTGGCTATAATAAGCCTAATACAGGCCAATCAGAGATGAAAATTTAATTTTGGGTCATATTTCCAAATTTAGAGTAGAAATAAGGTTAATTAGTATTAGTTATACATTAAACTTATATAATACTACTCATAGCTCTTGAAAAACTATATTTTCTCTTTATTTAGGCCATATTCGGAATTTATAAGGCCTAATTCAGGCCAATCGCGACCGAAAGTTAGACTTTTGGTCAACCTTCGTAATTAAGCTTAGAAATAAGATTAATTAGTAGTAATTGTATATAAAAACTATGTAATACTACTTCTCGTTCTTCAAAATCATATTTTCTCCCTATTTCGGCCTTATTTGGCTCTAATAAGGCCTAGTACAGGCCAATCATATCTGAAAGTTTGATTTTCGGTTATAATTTCCAATTTAGAGTAGAAATAAGGGTAATTAGTAGTACTTATGCATTAAATTTATATAATACTACTCATGGCTCATGAAAACTACATTTTCTCCCTATGTGGGCCCAATTCGGCACTTATAAGTCCTCCTTCAGGCCAATCGTGATTGAAAGTTTAACTTTTGATCAATCTTCTCAATTAAAAATTGCAACAAGTTCAATTTGTAGAAATTATACATAAAAATCATGTAATACTATTCTCGGCTCTTGAAAATAACATTTTCTCTCCGTTTGGGCCTTATTCGGCTCTTATAAGGTCTGGTTCATACCTATCAGAGCTTACAGTTTGACTTTTAGTCAAACTTTTCAATTAGACTACAAACAAGATTAATTAGTAGTTGTTGCATTTAAAAACTATGTAATACTACTCCTGACTCTTGAAAATCATATTTTCTCCCCATTTGGGCCCTACGTTGCTCTTATAAGGTCTATTTTATGCCAATCGGGGGGTGGAACTTTGACTTTTGGTTAATTTTCTAATTAAAATTAGAAACAAGGTTAATTAGTAGTAATTGTACATAGTAACTATGTAATACCACTCCGGCTTTTGAAACCGCGTTTTCTCCCTGTTTGGGTCATATTTGGCTCTTAAAAGGATTAGTTCAGGTCAAATCGGGGCTGTAAGCTTGACTTTTAGATAAATTCCCAAAATGCCTGAAATAAGGTTAATTAGTAGTAATTGAACATAGAAACTATATAATATTACTCCCACCTCTTGAAAACCATATTTTCCCTCGGTATCAGCCCTATTTGGCTCGTACAAGATTAGGCCAATTAGGGCAGAAAGTTTGACTTTTGGTCAAACTTCTCAATTAAAAGTAGAAATAAGGTTAATTAGTTGTAATTGTACATAAAAATTATATAAGTTACTCATGGCTCTTGAAAACCTTAGTTTCTCTCGTTTGGTCTCTATTCGGCTCTATTAAGGCCTAATTCAGCCATTCGGGGCTGAAAGTTTAACTTTTGGTCAAATTTTCCAATTTAGAGTAGAAATAAGGTTAATTAGTAGAAATTGTATATTAGAAGTTTGTAATACTACTTTCAACTTTTGAAAATCACATTTTCTCCCCGTTTGGTCCCTATTCAGTTTTTTAAAGGCCTAGTTCAGGCCAATTAGGGATGAAAGTTTGACTTTGAGTCAAACTTTCAAATTAAGACTAGAATAATATTAAATAGTAGTAATTGTACATATAAACTATGTTCTACTTCCGGGTCTTCAAAACCACATTTTTTTCCTTGTTTGGGCCCCATCGAACTCTTATAAGGGTTTAGTTCATGCCAACCGGGGCTCAAAGTTAGGCAATTGGTCAGACTTCCACATTAATACAAGAAATAACGTTAATTTATGGTATTTGTACATAGAAACTACGTAATATAACACATAGCTCCTGAAAACCACGTTTTCTCAATGTTTGGTCCCTTTTTGGCTCTTATAAGGTTTGCTTCGGGTCAATCGGCGTTGAAAATTTGATTTTAGTCAAAATTCTCAATTTAGAGTAAAAATAAAGCTATTGAATAGTAATTATATATTCAACTTATGAAATACTACTCGCGGCTCTTGAAAACCATATTTTCTACCCATTTGGCCCTATTCAGCTATTAAAAGGCTTAGTTTATGCTAACTAGGGCTGAAAGTTTGACTTTTAGTCAAAATACCTAATTAAGTCTAGAAACAAGGTTAATTAGTTATAATTGTACATAAAAACTATGTAATACTACTCCCGGCTCTTGAAAATCACGTTTTCCTCTGTTTGGCCCATTCGGCTCTTATAAGGCCTAGTTTGGCTAAAAGTTAGACTATTGCTCAAAGTTCCCTATTAAGATTAGAAATATCGTTAATTTGTAGTATTTGTATATAAAAACTATGTTATACAACTCTTGGCTCTTGAAAATCAAGTTTTCTCCATGTTTGGGCGCTATTCGGCTCCATATGGCCTAGTTCAGACTTTTATTAAACTTTTCAATTAATACTAAAAAAAATTTATCTTAGTAGTATGTATACATTGAAACTATGTTATACTACTTCAGGCTCTTAAAAACCAAGTTTTCTCCGCGTTTGGGTCTTATTCAGCTCTTATAAGGTCTCGTTCAGGCCAATCTGGGCTGAAAGTTTGACTTTTAGTCAAACTTCCCAATAATGACAAGAAATAAGGTCAATTAGTAGTAATTGTGGATAGAAACTATGTAATATGACTCTCAGCCTTTGAAAATAATATTTTCTCATGTTTGGGCCATATTCGGCTTATAAGGCGTAATTCAGGTCTATTGGGCCGAAAAGTTTGACTTTTTAACGAACTTCCCAATTTAGACTAGAAACAAGATGAGTAAGTAGTAATTTAATAAATAAATTATGTAATACAACTCCGGTCTCTTGAAAACCATGTTTCCCCTAGTATCGGCACTATTCAACTCTAATATGGACTAGTTCAGACCAATCGGGGCTGAAAGTTTAATTTTTTGTTGAACTTCTCAATTTAGAGTCGAAAAAAGGTTAATTAGTAGTAATTATAAATTAAAACTATGTAATACTACTTCTGGCTATTTTAAGGTCTAGTTGAGGCCAATCGGGGTTGAAAGTTTGACTTGAGGTGAAACTTCCCAATTTAGAGTGGAAATAAGGTTAATTATTAGTAATTGTACAATCAAACTATGGAATACTACTTTCGGCTATTGAAAATCATGTATTCTCCCAGTTTAGGCTTATTTGGCTCTTTAAGGCCTAGTTCAGGCCAATCGGGGTTAAAAGTTTGACTTTTGGTCAAACTTCTCAATTAAGACTAAATAAGGTTCATTACTATTAATTGAACATATAAATTATGTAATACTAATACCGGCTCTTGGAAAACACATTTTCTCCGCGTTTGGGCCCTATTCGAATCTTATGTTACCTTATTTTCTAGTCAATAGGTGTTGAAAATTTAACTTTTTGGCACACATCCCAATTAAGAGTAGACACAAGGTTAATTAGTAGTAATTAAATATAGAAACTGAGTAATACTAATTTTCGCTCTTGAAAACCATATATTTCTCCCGTTTGGGCCTTATTCGGCTCTTATAAAATTTAGTTCAGGCTAATCGATGTTGAAAGTTTGACATTTTGTTAAACTACCCAATTAAGACTCTAAACAATTTTAATTAGTAGTAATTGTATATAGAAACTATGAAATACTACTCTCGGCTCTTTAAAACCACGTATTCTTCTCATTTGGGCCCTATTCTGCTCTTATGACACCTACTTCAGGCCAATCAGGGCTGAAAGTTTGAAAAACTTTCCAATTTTAAGTAGGAATAAGGTAAAATAGTGGTAATTGTACATTGAAACTATGGAATACTACTGCCGACTCTTGAAAACTATATTTCTCCCTATTTAGGCCTTATCTGCTCTTTTAAGACCTAGTTCAGGCAATTTAGGGATGAAAGTCTGACTTTGGTTCAAAGTTTCTAATTAAGATTAGAAATAAGGTTAATTAGTAGTAATTATATATAGAAACTATATAGTACCACAAACGACTCTTGAAAACCACATTTTCTCCCTCATTTGGGCTCTATTCAACTCTATTAAGGTCTAGTCAAGCAAATCGAAATTGAAAGTTTGACTTGTAGTCAAACTTCCCAATTTAGAGTAGAAATAAGGTTAATTAGTAGTAATTGTACATTGAAACTATGGAATACTACTTTTGGCAATTGAAAATCATATTTTCTCCCTATTTAGGCCTTATTCAGTTCTTTAAGGCCGAGTTCAGGCCAATCGGGACTGAAAGTTTTACTTTAGGTCAAACTTCCCAATTAAGACTACAAATAAAGTTAATTAGTAGTAATTGAACATATAAACTATGTAATGCTAATTCTGGCTCTTGAAAAACACATTTTCTTCCCATTTGGGCCCTATTTGGCTCTTATATGGCCTCGTTCTAGTCAATCAGTGTTGAAAATTTGACTTTTAGTCACACATTCTAATTAAGACTAGAAAAAATTAAATTAGTAGTAATTGTACATAGAACCTATTTAATACTACTCGCAGTTCTTGAAAGCCACGTTTTCTACCTATCTGGGCCTTATTCGGCTCCAATAAAGCCTAGTTCAGGCTAATCGGAGCTGAAAGTACAAATAAGGTTAATTAGTAGTAATTGTACATTGAACTTATGTAATACAACTCATTGCGCTTGAAAACCACATTTTCTCCTTATTTAGACCCTTTTGGCACTTATAAGGCCTAGTTCAGATAATCAGGGTTGAAAGTTTGACATTTGATCAAACTTCGCTATTAAAACTTGAAATAAGGTTAATCTGTAGTAAAATTATCATAAAAACTAAGTAATATTAATCTTAGCTCTTGAAAACCATGTTTTCTCTCCGGCTGGGTCCTATTCGGTTATTATAAGATCTAGTTAAGCCAATCGGGGTTGAAAGTTTGACTTTGGTCAAACATACCAATTTTAACTAGGAACTAGGTTAATTAGTAGTAATTAAAAATATAAACTATTTAATAGTACTCATGGCTCTTGAAAATTACGTTTTCTCCCCATTTGGGCCCAATTCGGCTCTTATTTAGCCTCTTACAGGTCAATTGGAGTTGAAAATTCGACTTTTCGTACTAGTTAATAGTACTAATTAACCTCAGAGAAGGTCAATTAATAATAATTGTACATAAAACAATGTAATACTTCTTTCGGCCCTTAAAAATCACATTTTCTCCCGGTTTGGGCTAATATTTGGCTCTATAAGGCCTAGTTCAGGTCAAACGGGGCTAAAAGTTTGGCTTTTTGACAAACTTCCCAATTAAGATTAGAAATGAGGTTAATTAGTAGTAATTGAACATATAAACTATGTAATAACACTCCTGGCTCTTGACAATCACATTTTTCTCATTTGGGCCTAATTTGGCTCTTATTTGGTCTTTTTCAGGTTAATCGCAGGGTTGAAAATTCATTTTTGGTTAAACTTACCAATTAAGACTAGAAAATGTTTACTTATTATAATAGTTATACATAGAAACTATGTAATACTACTCCCAGCTACTAGAAATCACGTTTTCTTCTCGTTTGGGCCCTATTCAGCTCTTATAAGGCTCGTTCGGGACAATTGGGGCAGAAAGTTTGACTCTTGATTTATCTTCATAATTAAGCATAGAATAAGACTAATTAGTAGTAATAGTATATAGAAACTATGTAATACTACTTCTGGTTCTTAAAAAATCACATTTTCTTCCTTTTCAGCCTTATTTAGCTCTAATAAGCCTAATACAGGCCAATCGGAGATGAAAGTTTGATTTTTGGTCATATTTTCAAATTTAGAGTAGAAATAAGGCTAATTAGTAGTAGTTATACATTGAACTTATATAATAATACTCATAACTCTTGAAAATCATATTTTCTCTCCGTTTGGGCCCTATTCAACTCTATTAAGACCAAATTCAAGCCAATCGGACCTGAAAGTTTGACTTTCAGTCAAACTTCCTAGTTTAAGATAGCAATAAGGTTAAGTAGTAGAAATTATACATTGCGACTATGTAATACTACTTTCGGCTCTTGAAAATCACATTTTCTTCTCGTCTGCGCCATATTCTGCTCTTTTAAGGCCTACTTCAGGCCAATTGGGGATGCAAGTTAGACTTTGGGTCAAACTTCCCAATTAAGAGTAGAAATAACATTAATTTATAGTATTCGTACATGAAAACTATGTATTACTATGCATGGATCTTGAAAACCACATTTTCTCTTTATTTGGGCTATATTCGGCTCTTATAAGGCCAAATTAAGGTCAATAGGGGTTGAAAATTTAACTTTTTCACAAACTTTCTAATTAACATAAGAAAAAGGGTTAATTAATAGTAATAAATGTATAATGTTATACTACTCCTGGCTCTTGAAAACTACCTTTTCCCTGCCATCGACTTTATCCGGCTATAATAAGGCCTAGTTAAGGCCAATCGGGGCTGAAAGTTTAATTTTAGGTAAAACTTCCAATTTGGAAGAGAAATAATGTTAATTTTAGTAATTACACATTAAACCTATATAATACTACTCACCACACTTGAAAATCAAATTTTCTCCCTATTGGGCCCTATTTGGCTCTTATAAGGCCTAGTTCAGGCCAATCGGGGCCTACTTTTAGTCAAACTTTCTAATTAGAACTTAAAATAAGGTTAATTACTAGTAATTATATATAGAAATCATGTAATACTACTCCTGACTCTAAAAATCAAGTTTTCTTCATGTTTAGGCCCTATTCGGCTCTAATAAGGCCTAGTTCAGGCCAATCGTAGCTCGAAGGTTGACTTTTGGTCAAACTTTTTCATTAAAACTAGAAACAAAATTAATTAGTAGTAATTTTACATTAAAACTATGTAACACTACTACCGATTCTTGAAATCCATATTTTTCCCTTTTTGGGCCCTACTCGACATATATTTATAAACCCTAGTTTCTGGCCAATTAGGACTGAAAGTTTGACTTTTGGTTAAACTTCCCAATTAAGAATAAAAACAAGGTTAATTAGTAGTAATTGTACATAGAAACTGTATAATACTACCTTCGGCCCTTGAAAATCACGTTTTCTCTTTGTTTAGGCCCTATTCCGCTATAATAATCTTAGTTCAGGCCAATCGGGGCTGAAAGTATGATTATTGGTCAAACTACAAAATTTAGAAATAAGGTTAATTAGTAGTAATTGTACATTGAACCTATGTTATACTACTCATGACTTTTGAAAACCATTTTTTCTCTTTACTTGAGCTCTATTCGGCTCTTATAAGGCCTAGTTCAGGCCAATCGAAGGCTGCAAGCTTGAATTTTTGTCAAACTTTGGCATTTAGACTTCAAAACTAGATTAGTTAGTTATAATTTTGCATAGAAACTATGTAATATCAATCTGAGCTCTTGAAAACCATAGTTTCTCCCCTTTTGTACCCAATTCAGCAATTATATGGCCTAGTTCAGGTCAATCTCGGGCCTGAAAGTTTGACTTTTGGTCAAACTCCTGATGAAGATTAGAAACATGTTTAATTCAAAGTAAGTTTACATAAAACTATGTGATACTAACCTCGGCTCTTGAAAAATTTATTTCCCTAGTTTGGGTCCTATTCAGTTCTTATAAGGCCTATTTCAGGCTAATCGGGACTGAATGTTAGACTTTTGGTCAAACTTCCAAATCAACACTAGAACAAGGTTAATTAATTAGTAGTATTATACATAGAAACTATAATACTTCACCCGACACTTGAAAACCATATTTTCTCCCTGTTTAGTCCTTATTCGGCTCAATAACCCAAGTTCAAAGTTTGATTTTTAGTTAAACTTCCCAATTTAGAGTTGAAATAAGATTAAATAGTAGTAATTGTACATTAAACCTATGTAATACTACTTACATATCTTGAAAACCATATTTTCTCCCTATTTGGGCCATATTAGGCACTTATAAGGCCAAGTTAAGGCCAATCGGGGTTGCAAGTTTGACTTTTGAGTCATATTCCTAATTAAGAATGAAAAAGGTTAATTAGTTGTAATAAAACAAATGAACTACGTAATATTTAATCTCGGCTCTTGAAAACCGCGTTCCCTCCTCATTTGGGCCTTATTCGGCTCTTATATAGCCTAGTTCAGGTCACTCGGTACGTAAAGTTTGACTTTTGGCTAAACTACCAAATTTAAATAAGAAGCAAGTTTAATTTATAGAAATTGTTCATTGAAATTATGTAATACTACTCTATCTCTTAAAAACCATATTTTCTCCCTATTTGGGCCTTATTCGATTCTTATTAACCCTAGTTCAGGCCAATCAGGCTTAATATTTGACTTTTTGTCAAATTTCCCAACTAAGACTACTCCCGGCTTTTGAAAACCAAGTTTTCACCTCGTTTGGGCCCTAGTTAGCTCTAATTAGGCCAAGTTCAGGTCAAACGGGGCAGAAAATTTATCTTTGGTTCAAGCTTCTGAATTAAGACTAGAAACAAGGTTAATTAGTTATAATTGTACATGGAACTATGTAACACGTCTCTTGGAACCCATGTTTTCTCCCGTTTGGGCCCTATTATGCTTTTTAGGCCTAGTTCAGGCGAATCGAGGTTAGAAGTCTGACTTTGGGTCAACCATACCAATTAAAAATAGAAACAAGGTTAATTAGAAGAATTGTATATGAAAAATATGTAATACTACTCTCGTCTCTTGAAAACCACATTTTTCTCCCAGTTTAGACCCTCTTCGGCTCTAATATGGCATAGTTTAAGCCAACCAGGGCTAGTTCAGGCCAACGAGGGCAGAAAATTTGACTCAGATCAAACAACCTAATTAAGGCTTGAAACAAGGTTAATTAGTAAGTGAATAAAAATATAGAAACTATTAATATTTATTCAGGTTTTTGAAAACCACGTTTTCTCGGCGTTTGGGTCCTATTCGGCTATTTTATTGCCTAGTTCAGGTCAATCAGGGCAGAAAGTTTAACTTTTTGTCAAATATCCTAATTAAGACTAGAAACAAGTTTGATTTGTAATAATTGTACATTGAAACTATATAGTACTATTACTCCCAGCTATTGAAAACCACATTTTCTCTTGTTTATCCTTATTCGGCACTTTTTAAGGCCTAATTCAAACCAATCTGGGATGAAAGTTTGACTTTGGGTCAAACTTCCCAATTAAGACTAGAAACAAGATTAATTAGTAGTAATGAGCATTAAAAATGTGAAATACTACTCTCGTCTCTTGAAAATCACATTTTCTCAGCGAATGAGCCATCTTCGGCTCGTATAAGGCTTAGTTCAGGTCAATTGGGATTGAAACTTTGACTTTTGGTCAAACATTCTAATTAAGATTAGAACAAGCTTAATTAGTTGTAATTGTACATAGAAAACTATATATTACCACTCACAGCTTTTGAAAATTTTTCTCCCCGTTTATGCCATATTCGGCTTTATTAAGGCCTATTTCAGGCCAATGGGGCTGAAAGTTTGATTTTTGATCAAACTTCCTAATTTAGTGTAGAAATAAGGTTAATTTATAGTAATTGTATAGTGAAACTATATAATACAACTTCCGATTCTTGAAATGACATTTTCTTCCCATTTGGGCCTTATTCGGTTTTTTTAAGGCCTTGTTTAGGCCAATCGGGGATGAAAGTTTAATTTTGGATCAAACTTCCCAATTAAGACAAGAAATAAGGTAATCTGTAGTAATTATACATAGAAACTATGTAATAGTACTCCTGGCTTTTGAAAACCTCATTTTCTCTATGTTTAAGCCATATCTGACTCCAATAAAGGCCTATTTAAGTTTAATCGAGGGTTGAAGTTTGATTTTCAGTCAAACTTTCTATTTAAGAATGGAACCAAGTTTAATTTGTAGAAATTGTTTATAAAAACTATGTAATACTACTCATGGATCTTGAAAACAATATTTTCTCCCTGTTTGGGCCCTATTCGGCTCTTATACGCCTGGTTCAGGCCAAACAGGGCTAAAAATTTGACTTTTAGTTAATGTTCCCAATTAAGACTAGAAACAAAGTTAATTTGCAGTAATTGTATATAGAAACTATATAATACTACTCCCAGCTCTTGAAAACCACGTTTTCTCCCCGGTTCAGCCTTATTCAGCTCTTATAAGGTCTGGTTCAAGCCAATTGGGGCTAAATGTTTGACTTTTGATTAAAATTTCTAATTAACATTAGAAAAAGATTAATTCGTAGTAATTGTACATAAAAATTATGTAATACTACTTCTAGCTCTTGAAAATCATGTTTTCTCCCTGTTTGGGCCATATGACTCTAATAAGGTCTGATTCAGGCAAATCAAAATTGAAAGTTTGAGCTTGGTTAAACTTCTCAATTAAGTCTTGAAACAAGAATAATTAGTAGTAATTGTACATAGAACTATGTAATACTACTCTCGGCTCTTGAAAATCATGTTTTGTCCCCGTTTGGGCCATATTTGGTTCTTATAAGAGTAGATCCGCGAGGCAGGAAGTTTGAATTTTTGAAAAACTTTCCAATTATAACTAGAAACAAGGTTCAGTAGTAATAATTTGACATTTAAACTATTTAATACTTCTGTCGGCTCTTTAAAACTATGTTTTCTGCCGGCATCGGCCCTATTCGTCTCTTGTAAGGACTGGTTGAGCCAATCAGAGCGAAAAAGTTTGACTTTCGGGGAAATTTCCCAATTTAGAGTAAAAATAAGGTTAATTAGTAATAATTGCACATTGAAACTATGCAATACTAGTTCCAGCTCTTGAAAATCATATTTTCACCTTGTTTTGACTTTATTCGGCTCTTATGGCCTAGCTAAGGCCAATCGGTCTAAAAGATTGTCTTCGGTTAAACTTCCTAATTAAGACTAGAAATAAAATTAATTAGTAATTAAACATAAAAACTATGCAATACTACTCCCGGCTCTTGAAAATCACGTTTTCCCCTGTTTTGGCCCATTCGGCTCTTATAAGGCCTAGTTCGGCTGAAAGTTAGACTGTAATGCCCCGATCCTGCGGGTACGGAGACGTTACTGCAACGTATATATGCAGGTCCGAAATACCCTCACGTATATACGCTAAGCATCAGTACAGGCAAGAATCAGAGTGCGGAAGCAAGTGGTACATTATACATTCCAACACATGAGTACAGTTACAAAGTTATCACAGGAAGTGATAAATATTACAAGAATATTACATCACCAACATGGCGCAAATGCGAGAATACAAGAATGTACAAGTATGAACAGTACAAATGGAGGCTCAGAGTCATAACAGGAAAACTCTAGAGCCGAACAAGGGGGCCTGGAAGGATGGGGCTCTGGACGATCTGCTGGAGATCCACACTACCGCTGCGCCACTCTAATCAGCAACCGGGAGAATCCACATGCTCCAAGCTCCAAAACCTGGACATGAGGATCCAGAGGAGTCAGAACTCCCCGGCGAGTGGTGATGCGAAAGCCAGGTGGCGAGCATAGGTAAGCACACGTGTATCAATAAATCCGAATCATATCAAGTAGGGAAGACTCATAGTATGATCAGATAAGAACAGGAGATAGGCAGGATAGAATACAAGTAGAAAGCAGGATATGAATATGTATAATATAATAATCATAAATCCGGAAATCCGAAGTAAAATCCGATGAAAGCATTCATGGCAAATCACACAACGGTCATAACAGGAGTACATAACAGGCATAACAGGATACATAGTTGGCATCTTTTATTATTTTTACTCATCTGATCCATATATCTAGGTATGTGTCCTGGTGTACATCCCAACACACATACATCCATATATAAGCAAGCCGAGGTTCGTTACTGGAAGCTGATGAAGAACTGATAGCTCATACTTATAGTAGTTCCCGTCCGCCCGGGACACCGCCATTGGGGGCCTTAAATCCCCCTAACACGCATCTTCTGGGGGCCTGAAATCCCCCTAACACGAATCGTCAGTTTTGTATTCCATTACTATAAGCAAGGCATCATACCGGCATCCATCACTTCCTCTCATTCCCCATGCAAGTTATCCTTTTTATGGCTTATTAAACATAATTATCAGATTACGGGAATGAGTAGGATCATAACTGGTCATAACAGGAGTACATAACAAGCATAACGGGAGTTCATAACAAGAGATCAAGTTCTACATTCCCGTAATGTGATAATCATGAGTAGAGAGGTAATCATAACAGGTATAAGGTCTCAACATGCCAATGACAAGTGATCAGGCAGGTGACAGGTAATAAGTCATGTCATAATAAGGAACAAGTGCCAAGTAGCAGCATATCAGGTGTCATGTGTTATATGCCTTGAAGGTGATATTAGACAGGTGACAGGTCATATTATAACAGGTGACAAGTGATAAGAGATAACATAGCAGGAACATACATCAAGTAGTAACATGTTAAGTGATACATAATGCCAATATGAGTCGATCCGATAAAAGGGGAAAATCTAATGGAGGCAAGGACACTCGCCTAAATCTTCAAAAAACATAGTGAAATCCCCGACCTCTGGAATCCAAGAAATCAACGCGTCAACGCGTTAAAGAGAGTGATAGATAGAGAGGAGAAAATCAAGAGAGAAAAAGAGAATGAGAGAGAGGAGAGAGAAAGTGAGAGCTAGAGAGAGAAGTATATGGAGAGAGAGTGCACAAGGAGAGAGAGTGTGCACAGGAGGACGCGGGTTTGAGAGTGAGACACGGGGGTCGCAGACGTGGGGTTCGCATTGCATAAATGCCCACAAACGCAGGGTTCGAGACCCGCGTTCAAGTCAGGACACGAGGAGAACACGGACGTGGTTCTGGTTCCGCGTCGCGTTAACACGAGAAGAACACGGACGCGGGCATAAGCTCCGCGTCGTGTTGACACGAGAATGACACAGACGCGGGCATGAGCTCCGCGCCGCGTCAATACAGGAACGTGAAAGCCGCGTTATACAAGTATCAAGAACGCGAAGATTCGAGTTAAGGAATTGCCTAGACGCGGAGGTGAGATCCGCGTCAGCAATTAACAGAGAAGGAGAGAGAGACGAGGAATTAAAAGGGAAAGTGGGACGCCGATTTTTGGGAGAAAAGGGGAAACGCCAGTTTTTGGTCTCCCCAAGTTTTGGCAGGAAAATCAGAGAAGACAAGGAAAAAGGAAAAGGAAAGGATGTTGGCCCAAAGGCCTATCACCCTAGTTTTGATGATGATCAACTCATGAAGTTATGTTTACTAATGATCTTGTGTTTAATTAGTGACAGATTCATTATCAAGATCTTAGTAGGTGTGGAGCTTCAACAAAGGATTTAAAGACAAGTTGGAAGCTAGCACCGGTTGATTCACGAGCCTATGCATCAAGAACACATCTAGAGATGAGCTCGGTGGATTGCATTTGGACCAAGTCAAGAAGATGAGAAGCCTTCAAGTGAAGACTTCAAGAGGATGAAGACTTGTGTCTAGGTATAAGATTTTTATTTGTTTTAGTTAAAATGTAAAGGATAGAATAGATTGGTGGATTGCTCAAGTCATATCACACACACACTCTTGATAGAATTGTTTTCATGATAAAAATTTCATTTCATAAAAGATTTTCTTGTTAAGAAAAGATTTTTATTTGTTATAAAATACAATTTGGTTTTTGGTATTCATGTATACATATCTTATATCCAAAACCATGTTTAGTGCTTTATGTCAAAAACTAGATATTTCATCTTGATTGTGTAGTGGATCATATCCATACACACTTTGCTTTATAAGTTCAAAATATCTTGTTTTTGTATTTTGTGAAGTTATGGAAAAACAAGTTTTAGAAAAACATATTTTTAGAAAAACAGTTTTTATTTTGATTGAAACTATTTTTCTGGATTTACTGTGAATTTCTGGGATTTTTATTAAGTTAAAAGACCAATCTTTAATCCCATTTTTCTGGTTCTGGCAGTTCTGATTTTTCAGAACTGACAGTGGCCGGTCGACCGGGTCGGTCGACCGGACATGCACAGACGTGCACGCCAGTGTGCACTGGAGGATCGGCCGACCGGGCCGGTCGACCGCTCCAGAGAGCTTGCTCTCGGGAAACTTCGGTCGACCGCACCGGTCGACCGACGGAGAAGAAATTCTCTGCTCCAAGTGCTCGGTCGACCGAGCCGGTCGACCGGAGGCTGCAACGGTCGGATTTTGACCGTTGCCGGTCGACCGGGCCGGTCGACCGGCAGCTCTGACAGACCCCAACGGTCAGATTTTTCTGACCTCTATAAAAGGGGGTTTTGTCATTGTTTTGAGCCAAGATTTTAGGAGAGCTTTTGTCCAGTTATTTCCATTCTTTTAGCAGAGTTTTCTCCACAAAATAGAGTGCCAATATTTCCTATCAAAAGGGATTTTATCAAGAGAGTGTTTATTGTGATTTCTTGAGTTTTCCATCAAAAGTTCTCTCCTTGATTTCTCACACTACACTTGAGCATCCATTGAGCTATTCATCCTATAGGTGTTGTAGTGAGAGCTTTTGTAGGTGATCAAGTGTTTAGATCACCAATATTTCATCTTGTACTTTGAGGAGACGGGCAAGTGTGCTCGTGGTTGTTTAGGGTTCGGGTGCGAACTCTTGTAGCTTGAGGTGCGGCCTCGACGAGCCGGTGGGCTTGTGGTGTGTAAGGGACTTTGGGAGTCCGAGGGCTTGTAGGTGTTGCGGCACCAAGGAGAGATCCGATTGGATCGTGCATAGTGGAAATCCTTCGTGTGTCGAAGGCGGGGATGTAGAGCAAGTGTGCTCGAACCTCGAAACAAACCCTTTGTGTTTGCGATTGCTCACTCACTCTCTCTCTCTCTCTCTCTTTGTCTCTTTTATATCTTGCATTCAATTATTGTCTATCTTTATATGCTTGATATACCCTTGTGCTTAATTGTTATATAATTGCTTGGGATTGATTGTCTAACACTTGTATTCAACCAAGAGAGCCAACGCGGCACCTCAACCCATTCAAGGGGAATCTAGAGGAGTTTGTCCAGAGCCTCGCAAGGGGAATTCGGCAACACTCTTGTGTTATACATAAGTGTTTAATTAAAAGAAGTTTAATTTGGTCAACTTAGTTTTAATTCCGCATTATTTGTTCACAAGTGACCATTAGATTAGCCATCACCTATTCACCCCCCCTCTAGGTGATCTTACAATTGGTATCAGAGCTAGTGCTCTTGATATTGGGTCTAACAACCTAAGAGTTAAAGATCCTCTTTTAGGCTAATCACTTTATTTGTACACACACCATGGACTTTATGTCACCACCCACTTTTGATATTCTTAACATCCAAACTTGGAAGGTTAAGATGTCATTGTACCTCAAGGCCTTAGGAATTCATGTCTATCTTGCCACTACTAATAATGCATATTGTATAGATGGTAAGAATATTGAGGCTAATGCTAAAGCCCTTCATGCTCTTAAATGTACCCTAAATAATGACTATTTATCTAGGGTTTCTAACATTGAATCGGCTTTTGTAGTATGGAACACCCTCATCTCCCTTGGCGAGAAAGATCTATACTATGCGGGGAGCGATTCGGACGTGTGAAGCGACATCTCCAACGTATGCTATATGGTCCAAGGGGATAACCCCCTTGAGGTAAACTCCGGATCCGAGGATGAGGATGTTAATATGTCATATGATGAGCTTAATACATTTTGCCAATTATTGCTTGAGAAATATGACATGATTAAAAAGGAAAATAAAAATTTGAAAAAGGACATTGCTTGCATGCATATAGAACAAGATTCATTTAAATCTAACATTGCATGTTTAGAAAAAGAAAATAACATTTTGAAAAAGGATTTTGATGCCATGCTTAATGAAAAAGATTCATTAGAAAATAAAATGGCATGCTTAGAAAAAGAGAATGTTTCCTTATTTTCAAAATTAAATGATTTATGTGAAGGGAACACTATTTTGAAGGATAAGATTGATTTGGTGGAAAAACAAAAGGAAATCGTTTTTCAAGAAAATAAATCTTTAAAAAGAAAAATTTGTGAAAAAGAAAAGGAAAATGTTTGTAAAAAGAAAAAGAAAATTGTTCATATATCTCATCATGCTTCTCATGCACACATTGATCAAAATGAGATTAAAAATTTGAAAAATAAAATTGATAATTTGAGCTCTAATTTGAGCTCATGTGCATTCAATCATAGTAGATTGGAATCCTTGTTTCAAAAGAAACAAGTTCCTCATACTCATGCACATCATCATCATGACCATGCTTATGATGCACATCATGCTCACACTCCCACTCATAAGTATGCTAAGGTGTACACATGTACACATTGTGGTCGCAAAGGCCATCTAAGAAAATTTTGTTATGAAAGGTTAAATGTTCTTATTTTTGATAAAATAAAAATGCTTGGGTTCCTTACAAGACTAACCCCATAGGACCCAAGAAAATATGGGTACCAAAATCCCCACCTTGTGTATTTGATGTAGGTGAGGAATCTCTCAAAACGTGAGAGATTTGGTGCCTTGATGGTGGGTGCATTTGAACTAAAATGACACATACTTGGAGCACCGCTATCAAGGAATTTTGGTGGGTCAACCACCATACTAGGAGCTTTGGAGTTGGTAACGATTTCTAAACTCCTATTTCATTTATGCACATGCTTTTAATTTCATGTAGCATGTTCATATTTTTTTGGTGCTTCATGTGGCATTTACATGCTTAAATGTAGAATGTGTCAAAACTTGCATTTATACATATATGAATAGTGAACTACAATTGACTCATATATATTTGAACTTCATGCTCATTTGTATCCACTATATGCATGTGTATAGGCTAGTTTTGATGATTCGGTCATTTATACTTGTTATGCCTATCTTTGATCTTACTTCATGTATATGTGTGTTTAATTCAAATCTAATAAATGTACATGTATACCCCTTGAGTCATTTCCCTTCATGCAATATATATTGGACTCTTTTCATATTTGGGATATGTATGCATATTGTTAGAATTGGATAAATCATACATATACCATGAAGATTAGTATTTTAAATAAATAATAATAAATAAAAAAATGATTTTTCATGTTTTTGATTTGTACAACAAAATGTGATTTATGATCTTTTTGAGCTTGAATGACTATTTTCATAAAGCATTGCTAAATACAAAATACTTTATGAAAAATATATGATTTGTTTTAAGATGAAAAATAAGATTTTCATGAGATTCATGCTTCACTTTCTATTTTCATGAAAATACCATTTACATAACCTTTGAACACTCATCTTTTATGATAAAAGATAATTTTTGAGCTTTATGGACTATGAGTGCTTAAACTTCTATGTATTTAGTATAATTCATGAATAACATATGATTTCATGCTTGTGAAGGATCTTTAACTAGTTTTTCAAAAATTATTTATAACTAGTTATTTATTCTTCAGATTTTGGTAGTGCTTAAACATAACTATCTTTTAAACCTACCAATTTTTGGTTATGAGTATATACATGATTTACAGTGTTAATTTTATAATTGGTATATTACTCACATTTGGTTCCTATATATGTATGCCCTAATTTTCAAATTGGTCTTATCTATTCACATACATATATATGATTTTCTTGTGCCTGCTTTACAATTGATTTACATTCTTAAAAGCACAAAAAGTTTATGCTAAGTTCACACCTTATATTAGCTATGCATAAGCTTATGAAAAATAAAAAGATTTTATTTTAGATCTTTCATTTGGTATCAATAGGCCTCAACTTCAAATTTGTTATATGATTACAATTGATATCAATATGTTTGAAACAAAAAATTTTTTTTTTTTTGCAATGATAACTTGATATCACACATCTTCAAGTGCTATTTCTATTGGTATCAAAATTACAAATTATGATTGGTTCAAAATTTGTTTTATTGGGAAAAGTTCAAAATTTTGTTTTGATAAAGAAAAATTAAAAATGTTTTGTTTTGTATTTCCTATATGCAAGGAGAGCTTAACATCTCTCTTACATATAGATTCATGTTGAGTATATTATAAATTGAGGAGCTTAACATCTCTTCTTTATATGATATACGTGTGTAGGGGGAGCTTCACATCTCCTTCTATGCATTACATAGTTGTGTTGTGTGAATTAGGGCTTCACATCCCTCTTTCATGCAATGCACATTGTAGGGAAGCTAACTTAACGTCTTCCTCTTCATGAATGTATATCGCATATAAATCTTTATTGGTTGATTTGTATTTACCCCTTCTTGATTCTTTTGTTTTTGACAAAAATGGGGAGAAAAATTTGTTTTGATTTGCTTTTACTTTGAACCCTTTGTTGATGATTGACAAAAAGGGGGAGAAGTATTCGTGATGTATTTGTGATATATGCATGATTTCCTTACTTAAGGGGGAGAAGTATTTGTCTTCCTTACTTAAGGTTGTATAAGATTTGTATTTATGCATATATATATTTGTATTGCAAATAGGAGAAAAAGATTTTGACTTATGCTTGTTGCATGTTTTATCTCCATACTTGCATACATATTCACGTGCCTCATTGCCTTATCTATTGCTTATTTATTATGCATGAGTTAAGGGGGAGCTTCTTTAAGCTTTACTTTAATCATGCATATATAACTTCATGAGTTTTGTCATCATCAAAAAGGGGGAGATTGTTGGCCCAAAGGACTATCACCCTAGTTTTGATGATGATCAACTCATGAAGTTATGTTTACTAATGATCTTGTGTTTAATTAGTGACAGATTCATTATCAAGATCTTAGTAGGTGTGGAGCTTCAACAAAGGATTTAAAGACAAGTTGGAAGCTAGCACCGGTTGATTCACGAGCCTATGCATCAAGAACACATCTAGAGATGAGCTCGGTGGATTGCATTTGGACCAAGTCAAGAAGATGAGAAGCCTTCAAGTGAAGACTTCAAGAGGATGAAGACTTGTGTCTAGGAATAAGATTTTTATTTGTTTTAGTTAAAATGTAAATGATAGAATAGATTGGTGGATTGCTCAAGTCATATCACACAAACACTCTTGATAGAATTGTTTTCATGATAAAAATTTCATTTCATAAAAGATTTTCTTATTAAGAAAAGATTTTTATTTGTTATAAAATACAATTTGGTTTTTGGTATTCATGTATACATATCTTATATCCAAAACCATGTTTAGTGCTTTATGTCAAAAACTAGATATTTCATCTTGATTGTGTAGTGGATCATATCCATACACACTTTGCTTTATAAGTTCAAAATATCTTGTTTTTGTATTTTGTGAAGTTATGGAAAAACAAGTTTTAGAAAACATATTTTTAGAAAAACAGTTTTTATTTGATTGAAACTATTTTTCTGGATTTACTGTGAATTTCTGGGATTTTTATTAAGTTAAAAGACCAATCTTTAATCCCATTTTTCTGGTTCTGGCAGTTCTGATTTTTCAGAACTGACAGTGGCCGGTCGACCGGGTCGGTCGACCGGACATGCACAGACGTGCACGCCAGTGTGCACTGGAGGATCGGCCGACCGGGCCGGTCGACCGCTCCAGAGAGCTTGCTCTCGGGAAACTTCGGTCGACCGCACCGGTCGACCGACAGAGAAGGAATTCTCTGCTCCAAGTGCTCGGTCGACCGAGCCGGTCGACCGGAGGCTGCAACGGTCGGATTTTGACCGTTGCCGGTCGACCGGGCCGGTCGACCGGCAGCTCTGACAGACCCCAACGGTCAGATTTTTCTGACCTCTATAAAAGGGGGTTTTGTCATTGTTTTGAGCCAAGATTTTAGGAGAGCTTTTGTCCAGTTATTTCCATTCTTTTAGCAGAGTTTTCTCCACAAAATAGAGTGCCAATATTTCCTATCAAAAGGGATTTTATCAAGAGAGTGTTTATTGTGATTTCTTGAGTTTTCCATCAAAAGTTCTCTCCTTGATTCTCACACTACACTTGAGCATCCATTGAGATATTCATCCTATAGGTGTTGTAGTGAGAGCTTTTGTAGGTGATCAAGTGTTTAGATCACCAATATTTCATCTTGTACTTTGAGGAGACGGGCAAGTGTGCTCGTGGTTGTTAGGGTTCGGGTGCGAACTCTTGTAGCTTGAGGTGCGGCCTCGACGAGCCGGTGGGCTTGTGGTGTGTAAGGGACTTTGGGAGTCCGAGGGCTTGTAGGTGTTGCGGCACCAAGGAGAGATCCGATTGGATCGTGCATAGTGGAAATCCTTCGTGTGTCGAAGGCGGGGATGTAGAGCAAGTGTGCTCGAACCTCGAAACAAAACCTTTGTGTTTGCGATTGCTCACTCTCTCTCTCTCTCTCTCTCTCTTTGTCTCTTTTATATCTTGCATTCAATTATTGTCTATCTTTATATGCTTGATATACCCTTGTGCTTAATTGTTATATAATTGCTTGGGATTGATTGTCTAACACTTGTATTCAACCAAGAGAGCCAACGCGGCACCTCAACCATTCAAGGGGAATCTAGAGGAGTTTGTCCAGAGCCTCGCAAGGGGAATTCGGCAACACTCTTGTGTTATACATAAGTGTTTAATTAAAAGAAGTTTAATTTGGTCAACTTAGTTTAATTCCACATTATTTGTTCACAAGTGACCATTAGATTAGCCATCACCTATTCACCCCCCTCTAGGTGATCTTACAATTGGTATCAGAGCTAGTGCTCTTGATATTGGGTCTAACAACCTAAGAGTTAAAGATCCTCTTTTAGGCTAATCACTTTATTTGTACACACACCATGGACTTTATGTCACCACCCACTTTTGATATTCTTAACATCCAAACTTGGAAGGTTAAGATGTCATTGTACCTCAAGGCCTTAGGAATTCATGTCTATCTTGTCACTACTAATAATGCATATTGTATAGATGGTAAGAATATTGAGGCTAATGCTAAAGCCCTTCATGCTCTTAAATGTACCCTAAATAATGACTATTTATCTAGGGTTTCTAACATTGAATCGGCTTTTGTAGTATGGAACACCCTCATCTCCTTGGCGAGAAAGATCTATACTATGCGGGGAGCGATTCGGACGTTGGAAGCGACATCTCCAATGTATGCTATATGGTCCAAGGGGATAACCCCCTTGAGGTAAACTCCGGATCCGAGGATGAGGATGTTAATATGTCATATGATGAGCTTAATACATTTTGCCAATTATTGCTTGAGAAATATGACATGATTAAAAAGGAAAATAAAAATTTGAAAAAGGACATTGCTTGCATGCATATAGAACAAGATTCATTTAAATCTAACATTGCATGTTTAGAAAAAGAAAATAACATTTTGAAAAAGGATTTTGATGCCATGCTTAATGAAAAAGATTCATTAGAAAATAAAATGGCATGCTTAGAAAAAGAGAATGTTTCCTTATTTTCAAAATTAAATGATTTATGTGAAGGGAACACTATTTTGAAGGATAAGATTGATTTGGTGGAAAAACAAAAGGAAATCGTTTTTCAAGAAAATAAATCTTTAAAAAGAAAAATTTGTGAAAAAGAAAAGGAAAATGTTTGTAAAAAGAAAAAGAAAATTGTTCATATATCTCATCATGCTTCTCATGCACACATTGATCAAAATGAGATTAAAAATTTGAAAAATAAAATTGATAATTTGAGCTCTAATTTGAGCTCATGTGCATTCAATCATAGTAGATTGGAATCCTTGTTTCAAAAGAAACAAGTTCCTCATACTCATGCACATCATCATCATGACCATGCTTATGATGCACATCATGCTCACACTCCCACTCATAAGTATGCTAAGGTGTACACATGTACACATTGTGGTCGCAAAGGCCATCTAAGAAAATTTTGTTATGAAAGGTTAAATGTTCTTATTTTTGATAAAAATAAAAATGCTTGGGTTCCTTACAAGACTAACCCCATAGGACCCAAGAAAATATGGGTACCAAAATCCCCACCTTGTGTATTTGATGTAGGTGAGGAATCTCTCAAAACGTGAGAGATTTGGTGCCTTGTTGGTGGGTGCATTTGAACTAAAATGACACATACTTGGAGCACCGCTATCAAGGAATTTTGGTGGGTCAACCACCATACTAGGAGCTTTGGAGTTGGTAACGATTTCTAAACTCCTATTTCATTTATGCACATGCTTTTAATTTCATGTAGCATGTTCATATTTTTTTGGTGCTTCATGTGGTATTTACATGCTTAAATGTAGAATGTGTCAAAACTTGCATTTATACATATATGAATAGTGAACTACAATTGACTCATATATATTTGAACTTCATGCTCATTTGTATCCACTATATGCATGTGTATAGGCTAGTTTTGATGATTCGGTCATTTATACTTGTTATGCCTATCTTTGATCTTACTTCATGTATATGTGTGTTTAATTCAAATCTAATAAATGTACATGTATACCCCTTGAGTCATTTCCCTTCATGCAATATATATTGGACTCTTTTCATATTTGGGATATGTATGCATATTGTTAGAATTGGATAAATCATACATATACCATGAAGATTAGTATTTTAAATAAATAACAATAAATAAAAAATGATTTTTCATGTTTTTGATTTGTACAACAAAATGTGATTTATGATCTTTTTGAGCTTGAATGACTATTTTCATAAAGCATTGCTAAATACAAAATACTTTATGAAAAATATATGATTTGTTTTAAGATGAAAAATAAGATTTTCATGAGATTCATGCTTCACTTTCTATTTTCATGAAAATACCATTTACATAACCTTTGAACACTCATCTTTTATGATAAAAGATAATTTTTGAGCTTTATGGACTATGAGTGCTTAAACTTCTATGTATTTAGTATAATTCATGAATAACATATGATTTCATGCTTGTGAAGGATCTTTAACTAGTTTTTCAAAATTATTTATAACTAGTTATTTATTCTTCAAATTTTGGTAGTGCTTAAACATAACTATCTTTTAAACCTACCAATTTTTTGGTTATGAGTATATACATGATTTACAGTGTTAATTTTATAATTGGTATATTACTCACATTTTGGTTCCTATATATGTATGCCCTAATTTTCAAATTGGTCTTATCTATTCACATACATATATATGATTTTCTTGTGCCTGCTTTACAATTGATTTACATTCCTAAAAGCACAAAAAGTTATGCTAAGTTCACACCTTATATTAGCTATGCATAAGCTTATGAAAAATAAAAAGATTTTATTTTAGATCTTTCATTTGGTATCAATAGGCCTCAACTTCAAATTTGTTATATGATTACAATTGATATCAATATGTTTGAAACAAAAAAATTTTTTTTTTTTTTTGCAATGATAACTTGATATCACACATCTTCAAGTGCTATTTTCTATTGGTATCAAAATTATAATTATGATTGGTTCAAAATTTGTTTTATTGGGAAAAGTTCAAAATTTTGTTTTGATAAAGAAAAATTAAAAATGTTTTGTTTTGTATTTCCTATATGCAAGGAGAGCTTAACATCTCTCTTACATATAGATTCATGTTGAGTATATTATAAATTGAGGAGCTTAACATCTCTTCTTTATATGATATACGTGTGTAGGGGGAGCTTCACATCTCCTTCTATGCATTACATAGTTGTGTGTGTGTGAATTAGGGCTTCACATCCCTCTTTCATGCAATGCACATTGTAGGGAAGCTAACTTAACGTCTTCCTCTTCATGAATGTATATCACATATAAATCTTTATTGGTTGATTTGTATTTACCCCTTCTTGATTCTTTTGTTTTTGACAAAAGGGGGAAAAAATTTGTTTTGATTTGCTTTTACTTTGAACCCTTTGTTGATGATTGACAAAAAGGGGGAGAAGTATTCGTGATGTATTGTGATATATGCATGATTTCCTTACTTAAGGGGGAGAAGTATTTGTCTTCCTTACTTAAGGTTGTATAAGATTTGTATTTATGCATATATATATTTGTATTGCAAATAGGAGAAAAAGATTTTGACTTATGCTTGTTGCATGTTTTATCTCCATACTTGCATACATATTCACGTGCCTCATTTCCTTATCTATTGCTTATTTATTATGCATGAGTTAAGGGGGAGCTTCTTTGAAACTTTACTTTAATCCATGCATATATAACTTCATGAGTTTTGTCATCATCAAAAAGGGGGAGATTGTTGGCCCAAAGGCCTATCACCCTAGTTTTGATGATGATTAACTCATGAAGTTATGTTTACTAATGATCTTGTGTTTAATTAGTGACAGATTCATTATCAAGATCTTAGTAGGTGTGGAGCTTCAACAAAGGATTTAAAGACAAGTTGGAAGCTAGCACCGGTTGATTCACGAGCCTATGCATCAAGAACACATCTAGAGATGAGCTCGGTGGAGTGCATTTGGACCAAGTCAAGAAGATGAGAAGCCTTCAAGTGAAGACTTCAAGAGGATGAAGACTTGTGTCTAGGTATAAGATTTTTATTTGTTTTAGTTAAAATGTAAATGATAGAATAGATTGGTGGATTGCTCAAGTCATATCACACACACACTCTTGATAGAATTGTTTTCATGATAAAAATTTCATTTCATAAAAGATTTTCTTGTTAAGAAAAGATTTTTATTTGTTATAAAATACAATTTGGTTTTGGTATTCATGTATAAATATCTTATATCCAAAACCATGTTTAGTGCTTTATGTCAAAAACTAGATATTTCATCTTGATTGTGTAGTGGATCATATCCATACACACTTTGCTTTATAAGTTCAAAATATCTTGTTTTTGTATTTTGTGAAGTTATGGAAAAACAAGTTTTAGAAAAACATATTTTTAGAAAACAGTTTTTATTTTGATTGAAACTATTTTTCTGGATTTACTGTGAATTTCTGGGATTTTTATTAAGTTAAAAGACCAATCTTTAATCCCATTTTTCTGGTTCTGGCAGTTCTGATTTTTCAGAACTGACAGTGGCCGGTCGACCGGGTCGGTCGACCGGACATGCATAGACGTGCACGCCAGTGTGCACTGGAGGATCGGCCGACCGGGCCGGTCGACCGCTCCAGAGAGCTTGCTCTCGGGAAACTTCGGTCGACCGCACCGGTCGACCGACAGAGAAGGAATTCTCTGCTCCAAGTGCTCGGTCGACCGAGCCGGTCGACCAGAGGCTGCAACGGTCGGATTTTGACCGTTGCCGGTCGACCGGGCCGGTCGACCGGCAGCTCTGACAGACCCCAACGGTCAGATTTTTCTGACCTCTATAAAAGGGGTTTTGTCATTGTTTTGAGCCAAGATTTTAGGAGAGCTTTTGTCCAGTTATTTCCATTCTTTTAGCAGAGTTTTCTCCACAAAATAGAGTGCCAATATTTCCTATCAAAAGGGATTTTATCAAGAGAGTGTTTATTGTGATTTCTTGAGTTTTCCATCAAAAGTTCTCTCCTTGATTTCTCACACTACACTTGAGCATCCATTGAGCTATTCATCCTATAGGTGTTGTAGTGAGAGCTTTGTAGGTGATCAAGTGTTTAGATCACCAATATTTCATCTTGTACTTTGAGGAGACGGGCAAGTGTGCTCGTGATTGTTTAGGGTTCGGGTGCGAACTCTTGTAGCTTGAGGTGCGGCCTCGACGAGCGGTGGGCTTGTGGTGTGTAAGGGACTTTGGGAGTCCGAGGGCTTGTAGGTGTTGCGGCACCAAGGAGAGATCCGATTGGATCGTGCATAGTGGAAATCCTTCGTGTGTCGAAGGCGGGGATGTAGAGCAAGTGTGCTCGAACCTCGAAACAAACCCTTTGTGTTTGCGATTGCTCACTCTATCTCTCTCTCTCTCTCTTTGTCTCTTTTATATCTTGCATTCAATTATTGTCTATCTTTATATGCTTGATATACCCTTGTGCTTAATTGTTATATAATTGCTTGGGATTGATTGTCTAACACTTGTATTCAACCAAGAGAGCCAACGCGGCACCTCAACCCATTCAAGGGGAATCTAGAGGAGTTTGTCCAGAGCCTCGCAAGGGGAATTCGGCAACACTCTTGTGTTATACATAAGTGTTTAATTAAAAGAAGTTTAATTCTGTCAACTTAGTTTTAATTCCGCATTATTTGTTCACAAGTGACCATTAGATTAGCCATCACCTATTCACCCCCCTCTAGGTGATCTTACAAAGGAAATGAAAAAGAAAGGAAAGAAAGAATGAAGGAAAACAAGGAAAGAAGGAAAGGAAAGAAGAGAAGGAAAGAATGAAAAAGGAAAGGGAGGAAAAGAAAGAAGAATGGAAGGGGGATGGTCGGCCATGGCCGGTGGTCACCGGCGGTGGCCGGAGTTGGCCGGAGACGGCCGGAATCCGGTAGCTCAAGCCCAAGCCCAAGCATCTTGTGGTGCAAGTATAGTTTATTTTGGGAAAATGGAGTTTCGTAAAAGAGATTTCGGAGAGCGAAGCAATAGTTCGTCGGAAAGAGCACGACGAGGAGAGGAATATGGCGTGGTTCGTGTTGGCTAAGGTGGTGTAGGTGGTGGTGGAGATGGTGGAGAAGTTATGGAGGTTAATGGGTTCATGGTGGAGAAAAGAGGAAGAAGAAGGTGGTGAAGTTGTTATTGTTGTTGTTGGAATGGAGGAGGAGATGGAGGAGAAGGAGGTGGTGGAGTTGGTGGTGAAATGGAGGTGGAGGAGGTGGAGAAAAGGCCGCCAAAGGGGGAGCAAGGGGCTGTTTTGCTGCCATTCGTTGGCCTGCTGGTTGTTTGCAGGAAACAAGAAGGGAGGAGAAGAAATAATCCAAGAGAGAGAAGGAGTGGGAGTATATATAAAGGAGTTTGGAGATTATTAAAATGTGGCCATCCAATCAAAGCCAAAAAGGCTTGCGTGCCAATTGCTGCGTCCCCAAAACCAAATCCGCGTCTAGGCAAAAAGCCAGACGCGGAAATAAAAGCTGCGTCCGGGGGGAGAAAACGCGAGATTTGCGTTTTAACAGAAAGGACAAAAAGCATGGTGATAAGACTTAGAGTTGATCTGAAATGCATTAAATGCAGTATGGAGAGGATCTCCGCATTAAATACGGAATCCAAGTTGGTGGAACTCGCGTCTAGCGAGGAGAGAGAAAAAGAGAAGAGTAGAATATCTGGATAATATTCCGGTATCTGGAAAAACACCGAAAACTCCGGAAAAGACCAAAAATTGAAGTAGCTTGGAAAGCTTCCAAAAATTCTCAAAAATAATAAATATTATATAAAGATTTTTTGTGAAATCGGTTTTAGAAATTCAATCTCATTTTCAAAATAAAAATCCTGAAGTCAACGGTCAATACCGGTCTACACCGGGTCGGCCAGATTTTGATAAAATCTGAAAAATCCCAAAAATGTCTGAAAGAAGAAAATATAATTCTAAGAAGTAATATGAAAGCGGAATCCAGAAATTTGATTCTAATTGTAAATTAAAATTCCTAGAATCAACCAGTGATACTGGCCGACACCAAATCCAGTGGAATTTTGATAAATTCAGAAAATTCTCAGAAAAAGTATTTGGATAGAAAATGTGATTTTAAGAAGTTACAGGAAAGCCGTTTTTAGAATTTCAACTCCGTTTGTAAATTAAAAATTCGAGAATCGGTCAGCGGTACTAGCCGACACCGGTTTTGAAGAAATTCCGATTTAATTCAGGAAAATTCCAAAAAAATCATAGAAAATCCAAATATTGGAAAACGATGTTTGAAACTGAAATCAGTCAAATCAGAATACCAGAAAGTCCAAATCGAGCAGTACTTTAGGATCGGTCCCCGGTTCAGAGTAGGGCTGACTCCGAGTTCACGAATCCAGATCCAAGGCAAAATGATCATATAAATAACTCATAATACAAACAAATATAGGAAGTAAATCAAAAATACGATCAAAAAAATATGAATACGCAACTAAGTACGTATTCGGGGAGCGGGGTGTTACATAGACTATTGCTCAAAGTTCCCTATTAAGACTAGAAATATCGTTAATTTGTAGTATATGTAGATAAAAACTATGTTATACTACTCTTGGCTCTTGAAAATCAAGTTTTCTCCCCGTCTGGGCGCTATTCGGCTCCTATATGGCCTAGTTCAGGCCAATTTGGGCTGAAAGTTTGACTTTTGATTAAACTTTTCAATTAATACTGAAAAAAATTAAATTAGTAGAAATTATACATTGAAACTATGTCATACTACTCCAAGCTCTTAAAAACCAAGTTTTTGCATTTGGGCCTTTTCGGCTCTTATATGGTCGCGACCACCAGCAGCCCCCAACGGCTATTTTTCTTGGAATCTGTTTTCTGTTTTGATTTTGATGTTTCTTTCAGCTATCTCTGATTTTCTTGTGGCTATAATCTAACCTATTGACCTAGATTAAATGATGAAATGCTTTTAGCAAATCCCTGTAAATAGATGTCATTGGTACTTTTTTGAACATAAGAAAAATCCCCATTGTTTTTAAGTTTCAAAAGAAAAAGAAAAGTTTTCAAGCTTTCATTCTCTAAAGTGCTTTCTTTGGTTGAAGTTTTCAATTGTTTTCAAGCTCTCCTTACTTCTTTACAACTGAAAATTTTCTCACTTCACTTCTTGTGCCAAAAATCATCTCCACTCTATAAGAAGTTGAAAGAGAGAAGTTTGTGGTCTTTTGATCACCAAGTGACTTGTAATTCCTTGTGTTGAGATCCCTCATGTGTAGAGGTTGGATTGGTTAGAGTTGGGTACTCCGGTCTTGTGTAGACCAAGTGTAATCCCCTTGGGTGTAAAGGTTCCGATGTGGAAATTCCCTTTGCTGATTTAGTGAAAATCCTTCACGGTGGTGGAGGCAGGGACGTAGAGCAGTGGCTCGAACCTCGAAACAAATTACTTGTGTTTGCGAATGGTTTTCTTATTGCTTTTCATTGCTTTACTTTCCTAACTTGTGATATTGTTTGTTTACTCTTCATCATTTAAATCATTTCATTGACTTGCATTTTTCGGTCTTTACTCATCTCAACAAGAAAGCAATTACGCGCCTCAACTCATAATCTAGAGGAATCAAAGAGGAGAAATTCTAGAGCCTTTCACGGGAATTCGGCTTCAATTTCTTGTTTTGAGTGACCGTTTGCATCATTCATACTTACTTGTTTAAAAAAATCACTGATTAGCATTTACACCTATTCACCCCCCTCTAGGTGTTTTTCAATTGGTATCAGAGCTTTGGTCTCTATGCTCTTGGCTTAACAACCTTAGAGAGATCCTATATTGCTAATCACTCTATTCATATTTCATCCTCATACACTTAATAAAAATGGCCGAAGGAATTAAGACCCCACCCAAGTTTGATGGCCTTAACTTTCCCATATGGAAGGTTAAGATGACCGTGTTTTTGCAATCCTTAGCGAGCCGGGTTGCAATGGCGGTGACTAAACCATTTAGCGCACCCTTGGTGATGAGGACACATGGTCCGAAATTGCCACGAAAGAGTTTGACGCTAATGCTAGGGCACACTATGCCTTACTTCAAGCACTTAATGATGATGATATTTCTAGAGTCATTCATTGTAAATTCGCATATGAGATTTGGACTTACTTACTTGTCACTCATGAGGGAACTTCACAGGTAAAGAGGGCCAAAATTGACCTTCTTCATTCCCAATATGAAAACTTTTCTATGGAAGAAAATGAAACCATAGATGATATGGTTACAAAATTTGCAAAGATTACTAATGGTCTTTCTTCTTTAGGTGACGACAATGACAATGACCAAAAAATGAGGAAGATCATCCGTGCACTCCCTCCATCTTGGGAAGTCAAAGCCACAACTTTGAAGGAGCTCAATGATAAGGAAGAAATAGAGCTCATCGGTCTCATTGGGAATCTCAAGACCCATGAGATGGAAAGAAAAGCAAGAGAAGAGATGGCTCCTCCCAAGAAGAAAACAATCGCCTTCAAGAGCTCTTCCACCTACTCTGACGAAGACGATGAGGAAGAGGATGATGAAGATCTTTCTCTTCTTGTAAAGAACGTTCGAAGAATGTACAACAAGGCAAAGTTCTAAAATAAAAGGAGATGGCAAGGTAAAGAAGAGAGGAAAATCATTTGCTTCAATTGCTAGAAGCCGGGTCACATTGTTGCGGAATGTCCGGAAAACAAAGGCAAACCCTCCACCCCCCAAGAAGCCATACAAAAAAAAAACCTTTAAAGGCTACTTGGGATTCGAAGAGTGAATACGATGAGGAAATCGACACCGCCAACATGTGCTTCATGGCAAATGAAAGCACAAGCAAGGTAACTCCCGATACATCTATTGAAGATTGTGAACTATCTATAGATGAATTAGGAGAAGCTTTTGAAGAACTATCTCATAACTATGATTTTCTCAAAAAGAAATACTTAAAAATAAAAAAGGAAAATGAATCACTTAACCACAAAGTTTTCATTCTCACAAAAGAAAAAGATGAATTATTTTCAACTCTCACTTCTACTTAAAAGGATTTTGATGACTATAAAATTTCTTGTAAAGGTAAATTTCCACAAATTGATGAAAACGAGCTTTCCATGCTAAAGAAGAAAATTGATTCATTAGGAGTAGTTTTGAAGAAATGTGAATTTGATAAAACTAGACTAGAGGCTATGTTTCCTAAGAAACATGTCCCAAGGAAACAATCACATGCTACTCCCACTCATGTTCATAAATCACAACCTTTACATCATGCTAAGCACCCTAAACATGACCACACTCCACACACTCATCATGCATTTATGTATGGTAAAGTTTATGCATGCACATATTGTGGCCGTAATAGTCATTTGGTTAAATTTTGCTATGATAGGATAAATGCGTTGCATAATCATGTTTGGGTTCGGAATACTAACATTCAAGGACCCAAGACCCAAGAAAATTTGGGTACCAAAGTCAACACATTTGCTAAATGATGTAGGTACATTCCAAAGCCCAACGATATAAGGAGCGGTGGTATCTTGATAGTGGTTGCTCAAGGCACATGACTTGGGATATCAATAACTTCGCAACCCTATCAAGATACCATGAAGGTGGCATCGTCACCTTCGGAGATGACGCCAAAGGAAAAATCATTGGTATTGGTAATGTTAAACTTGGTACATCTCCTTTAATAGAAAATATTGTTTTAGTTGATAGCCTCAAGCATAATCTCTTGAGTATTAGTCAACTTTGTGATAAAGGTTTTAATGTTGTTTTTGATGACTTGGCTTGTAGTATAACTGATAGACAAACTAATGCATGTATATTTTTCGGTTTTCGTGAAAACAATGTATACATGATTGATATGTCTAATATGCTATGCAATGCTACTTGTTTGAACGCCTTCAATGATGACTCTTGGTTGGCACAGGAGATTAGGCCACATTTCTTTTGACCATCTATCTAGATTAAACAACAAGGAAATGGTGAAATGTATTCCTTACTTGAAATTTGAAAAGGATCGCATTTGCGATGCGTGCCAACTTGAGAAACAAATCAAGTCCTCTTTCAAATCAATCAAGGATATCATGACATCACGACCTTTGGAGTTGATCCATATGGATTTGTTTGGTCCTACAAAAACCAAAAGTCTAAGTGGGAATCGTTTTGCTTTCGTTTTAGTTGATGATTTCTCTCGTTTTACTTGGGTTTTCTTTTTAGAACATAAAAATCAAGCCTTTTCACATTTTCAAGCCTTTAAGAAAAGAGTTGAAAAGGAAAAAGATTCTTCGATTTTAAGAATAAGAAGTGATAGAGGTGGTGAATTCAATAACCAACCCTTTAGCACTTTTTGTGAAGAACATGAATTTAAGCATGAACTATCTTGTCCTAGAACTCCACAACAAAATGGAGTCGTTGAGAGGAAAAATCGTACATTATAAGAAATGGCTAGGATAATGATAAACGAGTACGATCTTCCTCAATACCTATGGGCCGAGGCCGTAAACACATCTTGCTACATATCAAATAGGGTTTTCTTATGCAAAAATACTTCTAAAACGTCTTTTGTGATTTATTATTCAAGAAAATCAAATGTTTCATACTTTAAAGTTTTTGGTTGTAAATATTTTATTTTGAATACTAAAGATAATTTAGGTAAATTTGATGGAAAATCATATGAAGTAATTTTTGTGGTTACTTTAACACTAGTAAAGCTTATAGAGTTTTCAATAAATCATCTTTGACTATTGAAGAATCTATACATGTAAAGTTGAGAAATCTATGTGTTTGTTGAGAATGTTGCAGAAATGATTCCCTAAATGAAGACATGGAGAAAATTACTTTGAAGGACTCACCTACTCTTGAAGACAAGCCAAAGGTTGATGAGGAAAATGATGCTCAAGAAGTTGAAGTGGAGACAACACAACCACTTCCAAAAGATTGGAGATTCACTCCACATCATCCCAAGGATCTAAATATAGGTGAAGTATCAAAAGGGGTAACTACTCGTTCTAAACTTCATGATCTTTGTGGGCACTATGCATTATTTCTCATTTTGAACCAAAGAACATCCTCGAAGCCGAGGGCGACTCATATTGGTTGCTAGCCATGCAAGAGGAGCTCAATCAATTCGAGCGCAACCAAGTTTGACATCTTGTTCCTAGGCCCCACGATAGACCAACAATTGGTACTAAGTGAATCTTTAAGAACAAGTTGGATGAGTCGGGTAATATTGTTAGGAATAAAGCTAGGTTAGTGGCCCAAGGTTACACTCAAGTTGAAGGTATTGATTTTGAGGAAACTTTTGCAACCGTAGCACGGTTTGAAGCTATACGGATGACACTTACATTTGCTTCATATAAAGATTTTAAACTTTTTCAAATGGATGTAAAAAGTGCTTTCTAAATGGATTTATTGAAGAGGAGGTGTATGTTGAACAACCCCGCGGGTTTGTTGATCCTACACATCCGGATTTTGTTTTCAAATTAGACAAAGCTCTTTATGGTTTAAAACAAGCCCCTAGGGCTTGGTATGAAAGAATTTCTTCATTTCTTATTTCTAATGTTTTAATAAAGGAAAAATAAATACTACTTTGTTTACCAAACATGTTGAAAATGATATACTTATAATTCAAATATATGTTGATGATATCATATTGGTTCTACTAATGAAAATCTTTGCAAAGCTTTGAATCGTGCATGAAGGAGGAATTGAGATGTCTATGATGGGCGAACTTAACTACTTCCTTGGTCTCCAAATCAAGCAAAGGAAGGATGGGATTTTCATCAATCAAGCCAAGTACACGAAGGAACTTATCAAGAAATTTGGGCTTGAAGGGGCTAAGACAAGCAAAACTCCCATAGCTACCACCACAAAGCTTGACAAGGATGAACAAGGTATAAATGTAGACATTATACTCTATCATAGCATGATTGGTAGTTTGTTGTATTTAACAGCTAGTAGGCCGGACATTATGTTTTGTGTATGTCTTTGTGCTCGATTTCAATCGTGTCCTAAAGAGTCCCATTTGATTGCGGTAAAACGCATTATTAGATACCTTAAGGGCACAATTGAAATGGGTTTGTGGTATCCAAAGATCGGACAATTTTCAATGATGAGTTTTTCGGATGCCGACTATGCGGGTTGTAGAGTGGATAGGAAGAGTACAAGTGGAACATGTTAATTTCTTGGTAATTGTCTTGTTTCATGGTCTTTCAAGAAACAAAATTCGGTAGCCCTCTCAACCGCCAAGGCGGAGTATGTTGCGGCAGGGGCTTGTTGTGCACAAGTCCTTTGGATGAAACATACTCTCCTTGACTATGATTTGCATTATGACCATATTAAAATATTTTGTGATAATACTAGTACTATTCATATGACTAAAAATGCAAATCAACATAGTAAGACTAAGCACATTGACATTCGATATCACTTTCTTAGAGATCATTTTGAGAAAGGTGATATTGAAATTGATTATGTTTCTACCGATTTTCAGCTTGCTGATATTTTTACAAAACCACTAGACTATAATAGATTTTCTTTCATTTGTGGTGAATTGAATGTTTGTGTTATGGATTCATGAAATTTTCTTTCATTTTTTTTACCCTTTTTGATGTATGACAAAAAGGGGAGAAAAAGTTAGTTTACAGTTTTGAGTTATTGTTTTTGATACTATTCATTCTTGTGTATAGTTTTTTTTTCATACTATTCATTCATGTGTATAGCCATTCATATATATAGCATGATTTTAGGGGGAGCCTCCAAGCTCTTTTCCTATTTTTTTGATAAATAACTCATATGTTTTGTCATCATCAAAAAGGGGGAGATTATTGGCCCAATGTTACAATCACCCGGTTTTTAGAGTTTTGATGATTACAAAATATATATAGTTATTGTTGGCCCAAAGGCTTTCCACTCTAGTTTTGATGATGATTAACTCATGTAGTTATGTGTACTAATAATCTTGTGATTTTAGTTCCAGATCATTAATCAAGTTATTAGTTGGTGATTAGCTTCAACAAGATGATTTGGAAGCTTTCACATGTTGATTCAAGAGCCCGAGCGTCAAAGATCATATATGGCACTTGCTCGGTGGATCAAAGAGTTTTGGTTCGAGTCGGCTTGGAGATTGCGCTCTACAAGAAGACTTCGGTACCTAGTTTAGTTTTGTGTTTAGATCCAAATTGTAAAGATTAGAATAGTATGATATGCTCAAGTTCACAACATACACGTTTCATGTTTTGAATATTGGTTTTCGGTTTTCGGTTTTAGGTTTAACCGATCTTGGTTTTCATGAATAGATAGACTAAAACAAGTTTACATGATTTAATGTATATTAGATTTGTTCTATATACATACATGCTTAACTTCTTAGACAAACTTAGTTTTGACTTACTTATTCATGTGTTTTATGTTTTGGTATTTTTGACAAAACATATTTTGGAATTAATGACAAAAACATGGATATATATTTGTTTCATGTATATTGGATTTCTATCCATATGCATCATGCTTCAAAGTGTTTAAATATCATGTTTTTGTATTTGGAAGAGTTTTGGACAAAACGTATTTTCTATTCAAAATCCAAGTTTTAGAAAATACAGTTTTTGGTTTCTGGTAAAAATGATAAGACACAAAAATAGTTCATATTGATTGATATTTGAGCTAAACTTTTTACCACATGTTTATATATCAATGCAAAAAGATAAAACTATTTTTGGTGATTTTTAGAAAAGATAAAAGAATTTTTAAACATGTTTCTAACTCTGTTTTCTGTTCCAGGCTTCAACCAGTCGACTAGTCTTCTGACCAAGTCGACTTGGCTGAAGTCGGTCGACCGGGTCGGTCGACCGACGTGCACAGATCTGTGCACGTTTGGCAGACACTGGACGGTCGACCGTCGGGGTCGACCGGGTCTGAGAGCAGAGCTCTCTGTTTGTTTGGGTCGACCGGGGCGGTCGACCGGTAGCTGCCAAAGGGCAGCTTTGACCGTTGGACGGTTGACCGGACCGGTCGACCGGCAGTGTATTTCTGGCATTTTCTGCTGCCAACGGCTATATTTTTTGGGGGCTATAAATACCCCATTGGAAAGAGTTTTTCTCTAAGATTTTTTGTGCGAATTTTTCCTTACTCTCTGGTGTTTTCACAGCAATCAAAAGAAGTTTTTGGATCAAATTGAACAATCTTTTGGTGTTTTTGCTAGGGTTTAGAAGATCAAAGAAAAGGGTTTTTGGGAAAAGAGTTTTGATTCATCTTCTATATCTTGGTTTCAGTTTTTTCTAAAGATTTTTCTTTGTGATTTTGATTTCCATTCCATTGATTTTCTCCACACTTGAGCTAAAATCTACTATCTCTTCTATAGGATCTTTGAGTGGGAGAAAGAAATTGTTTGTGGTTGTTTGTTAGACCACCAAGTTATAAACCCTAACTTAGCTTGGCTTTGCGCCTTTCCCTCATTGTGTTGAGGAGGTTGTGCTATTGGGTTGTATCCCTCAAGTGGTGAGGTGATCCTTGTTTATTTTGTGCTAATCCCTCAAGTTGTGAGGTGATTGTTTTGTTGGATTGGAGCTTGCCTCAAGGAGGAGGTTGTGGTTGTAAAGAGAGGAGTTGGGTACTCCTTGTGAGAGTTCTTTGTGGACTAGCTAGTAGATTAGAAATCCTTCGTGTGTCGAAGGCGGGGATGTAGAGCTGGGTGCTCGAACCTCGAAACATATCTTGTTGTTTGCGCTTGATCCATTGACTCTCTATCTCTCTCTTTACTTTGTGCCTTGCAACTATTCATGTTGTGCATTCATTATTGCTTGGCTTGGTTGTGTGTGCATCACTTTTTGATTGCACTTGAGTGTATTGCATTAAGTTTTTAAATTCCGCATTGAGTTCATTAGATTAGCATAATCACCTATTCACCCCCCCTCTAGGTGATTTTTCAATTGGTATCAGAGCTAGTGCTCCTGATATTTAGGTTTAACCACCTAGGAGTGAGATCTTGGTTTGCTAATCTTCATTTGCATTTCTCAGTTGCACACATTTAGGTTGCACTCATGGATAGCCCTCCTATGTTTGACCATATTAGACTTGATGCTTGGAAGGCCAATATGAGTAGCCATTTGAAAAGACTAGGACATCTAGTTTATCAAGCCTCCACTATGGAATCATTCCCTAATAGTAGCAAGCATAAAAAGGCTAATGCATTAGCACTTAGAACACTTAGAGCATCTCTTAATGAACATCTTTTACCGGTGTTTGATCGTTATGACTCGGCTTTTGCAGTTTGGAGCTTATTGACGTCTCCCGAGCTTCCAAGATTATCAACAAGATGAGGAGATCTAAGAGAGAAAAGTCCGAAGAGCATTGCTTCAGGGTCCAAGGGAAAAACTCCCTTGAGGTACAATCAGATTCTCAAATAGATGATAGCTCTAGTTCCTATTGTCATGGTTGTTTTGAAGTTCAATCTTTAAATTTGGAACTTGCTCAAAAGCTTGAAAATTTCTTGGAAAAACACAATCTTTTGAAAGAGGACAACCTTGAAAAATGAATTAAAGGATTTGTGTTCTAATTTTGAATTGGTTTTACAAGAAAAGGAAGAGATCACTAGTGAACGTGACTCACTAAGATCTCAACTAGACCTTGCCCTTAATGAGATTGATGTTTTAAAAGCAAAAATGATTATAATGATGTTATGAAAACCAATGAGGTTTTATCTTCAAAATTGGAATTTGTTTTAAAAGATAACCCTGTTTTGAAAAACGAAATTGATTTCATAACTAAAGAATTGGATTTGGTTTTAAAGAAAAATGAATCTTTGAAAATTGATACTGATTCTCATGTGTGCCATGCTAGTATAGCTTCTTCTTCTTCTTGCACACCTATTGCATGCTCCACTTTATCTTCCACTATTGAAAATGATATAAATATTTTGAAGAAAAGTGTTGAATGTTTGGGCTCCACTTTGAGCCAATGCACATTGAATCATTCACGTTTGGAAACCTTGGTTCGTAAGAAACAAGGTCCATCTTTGCATGCACACTCTACACGGCATACACATGCTTCCCACGGTCACCACCATTACATGTATGCTCATGTGTACACTTGTACACATTGTGGTCGAAAAGGCCACCTTGCTAGATTTTATTATGATCGTGTTTATCATGAAAATTTAGCAACTAATCTTGTTTGGGTTAGAAAAGATACTAACCCCTATGGACCCAAGAGAAAATGGGTACCAAAAACCACCTCCTTGACTTTTAATGTAGGTGGGAGCTCTCGCATCACGTGAGAGTATTGGTGCCTTGAGGTGGATGCATTCTAAGCTTAAAAGAGAACCATTTGGATGCTTCACTCTCAAGGGGATTTGGTGGGAAGACCACCGTGGTTTGGAGAACTAGAGATGCACCTTCATCGGTTTTGGTATCATTCTCTAACTCCCATTTTTATTTGCATGCTTTTCATGTTCATCTATTCATAGCATGTCATGGTTTATTGTTCATTATGCTTATGTCATGTTGATTAGATTAGTGTTATACATGTTTAGTTACTTGAGCACCCATGTTTTATATGGATCTATATTTAGTGTTCTCACCTTATTTAAACTAACATGTATGCACTAGATCTAATGCACATGCATATACATAATGATCATGTGGATGTTTATGATTTTTGTTTTGTTGAATCATGTTTTATTGTTTCATGATTAGTATGACATTTGCCATGTTTATTAGACTTATGCTTTACATGATTAGTTGTTGAGACACCCATGTTTAGTATGGACCCATATTTTGTGTTCTCTTTATGTTTTAGCTATCATGTTAATCATAGATCTTATTCACATGTCTTTGTCATGCTAAATCATATGGTTGACTATGACTTTTTATTTTAATGATTCATATTTTGATTATTATGTTTATCATGTTGGGTTATGATTCCCGTTTTATGCTTCATGATTTGAATATGCGTTTATATGTTAGTTTTCATGAAAACTAGGATTTATACTTGTACATATAGTGGGCCACAAATAAATCTTTATATATGTTTGTGCTTGAACGCTCATTTGTATTCACTTGATGTACTAGTATAGTCTAGTTTTGATGATTCTTGCATTTGACTTGTATTCATCATTTTACTTATTTTGTTTTAACTTCATGTATATGTCCATCTTGTCCAAACTATCATTTATACATATACATCCTTGAGCCACGTGCCTTCATGCATATACTTTTGTGGTCTCATTATGTTTAGGATATGTATGTATACTTTAGTTTTTACATGACATACATATGCCTTGATGTTTAAATCGTTTTGATGATTTTCATGTTTTAAGTAAATTCTATTGGTAATGAAAATCTAGTTTTCATGTTTTCATGTTTTCAAGGAATTTCATATGAGCTTAATTGAATATTTTCATGTTGATATGTGTCACATTATACTTGTACACTCACTTTATTAGTTTACTCATGATTTGTTTTCATGAGAATTTGATATGAGCTTTATGGACTTTGAGTGTTTAGTGATTATATGATTTATATGTGTTTCATGAAAAACAATTTTGTTTTATTCCTTACTTGAAGGATCTCGTACTAGTTTTAAAAGTTTTTCCTATAACTAGTTCGTATTCTTCACTATGGTAGAGATTTTCAAACATACTACATTTTCAAACCTATTTTTGAAAACCCCTACCTTTAATGGGAGGATGGATGGGAGATCATGTTCATGTATGCCTTATATTGAAAATCATTTAAAACTTGAACCATGATTGGGAGGTAGATAATATGAGATATACATTTGATCTTATTGTTATTTCAATTGGTATCATTGAATTTTTTCAATTGGTATCAATCTTGACATTTCTTGTATACTCATATATGTTTGTATGTATGAATGTTTTTCAATTTCAGGAATATCAATTCAATTGGTATCTATTTTTCATACATATATATGTTTTATTTGTGCTTATTATATCCTTATATCTTTAAGCACAAAATCTTGTTTATGCTAGTGCTTGAGCTTTAACTTTGTTTCAATTGATTACTTTTAAATTGGTTATCAAGCCTATGCATTATTTTAGTTGGTATTTCATAAAGGGAGAGAAAATTTGATTTTGTCTTTCAATTGGTATTTGATTTCCACTCCCTTACTTTGTGATTGAAAATTTCAAATTGGTATCATATGTTCAAAATTAAAATTATTTACATTTGGTATCAAAATTTTTATTTAGACATTCAAAATTTATTATGTTTAATTTCAATTGGTATCAAGATGTTTCATGTGTTTTTGCTTAAAATTGGTATCAATATTTTTTTTTGTTTGTTTCCTTTCAATTGGTATCAAGATGCTATTCTTTGACATATTTTCAATTGGTACCTTAATTGATTGTCACCTCTAATTGACTTTATTTTTGTTTTAGACAAAAGGGAAAATATTATTTTTTATTGATTCGTTGTTTCGAACAAAAAGGGGAGAAAAATTTATTGATTTGGTTTTGCTTTTACCCCTTATTGAAGATTGATTCTTTGTATTAAAAAGAGGAGAAGATTTTGTTTGTTTTGGTTTGTACCCCTTTGTTGATGATTGACAAAAAGGGGAGAAGAATTTGAGTTATATGCATGTTTATGTTTTGCATATATTAAGTTTAATTTAGTTTAATTTTAATTGATATCTAGAGCATGTTTTGTAATTGGTATCTAGAGCATGTTTTGTTTTAAACATTTCATTGGTATCTAGAACATTTTATTGTTTATGCATAGATATGCATGTTTCATGTTTAATATTCATTGCATATTTATTGTTTATTTGGTTATGCATGTGTTAAGGGGGAGCTTCTTTGAAGCTTAACTTTAATCCATGCATATATAACTCCATGAGTTTTGTCATCATCAAAAAGGGGGAGATTATTGGCCCAAAGGCTTTCCACTCTAGTTTTGATGATGATTAACTCATGTCGTTATGTGTACTAATAATCTTGTGATTTTAGTTTCAGATCATTAATCAAGTTATTAGTTGGTGATTAGCTTCAACAAGATGATTTGGAAGCTTTCACATGTTGATTCAAGAGCCCGAGCGTCAAAGATCATATATGGCACTTGCTCGGTGGATCAAAGAGTTTTGGTTCGAGTCGGCTTGGAGATTGCGCTCTACAAGAAGACTTCGGTACCTAGTTTAGTTTTGTGTTTAGATCCAAATTATAAAGATTAGAATAGTATGATATGCTCAAGTTCACAACACACACGTTTCATATTTTGAATATTGGTTTTCGGTTTTTCGGTTTTAGGTTTAACCAATCTTAGTTTTCATGAATAGATAGACCAAAACAAGTTTACATGGTTTAATGTATATTAGATTTGTTCTATATACATACATGCTTAACTTCTTAGACAAACTTAGTTTTGACTTACTTATTCATGTGTTATAAGTTTTGGTATTTTTGACAAAACATATTTTGGAATTAATGACAAAAACATGGATATATATTTGTTTCATGTATATTGGATTTCTATCCATATGCATCATGCTTCAAAGTGTTTAAATATCATGTTTTTGTATTTGGAAGAGTTTTGGACAAAACGTATTTTCTATTCAAATCCAAGTTTTAGAAAATACAGTGTTTGGTTTCTGGTAAAAATGATAAGACACAAAAATAGTTCATATTGATTGATATTTGAACTAAACTTTTTACCACATGTTTATATATCAATGCAAAATGATAAAACTATTTTTGGTGATTTTTAGAAAAGATAAAAGAATTTTTAAACATGTTTCTAACTCTGTTTTCTGTTCCAGGCTTCAACCAGTCGACTAGTCTTCTGACCAAGTCGACTTGGCTGAAGTCGGTCGACCGGGTCGGTCGACCGACGTGCACAGATCTGTGCACGTTTGGCAGACACTGGACGGTCAACCGTCGGGGTCGACCGGGTCTGAGAGCAGAGCTCTCTGTTTGTTTGGGTCGACCGGGGCGGTCGACCGGTAGCTGCCAAAGGGCAGATTTGACCGTTGGACGGTCGACCGACAGTGTATTTCTGGCATTTTCTGCTGCCAACGGCTATATTTTTTTGGGGGCTATAAATACCCCATTGGAAAGAGTTTTTCTCTAAGATTTTTTGTGCGAATTTTTCCTTACTCTCTGGTGTTTTCACAGCAATCAAAAGAAGTTTTTGGATTCAAATTGAACAATCTTTTTGGTGTTTTGCTAGGGTTTGGAAGATCAAAGAAAAGGGTTTTTGGGAAAAGAGTTTTGATTCATCTTCTATATCTTGGTTTCAGTTTTTCCCAAGGATTTTTCTTTGTGATTTTGATTTCCATTCCATTGGTTTTCTCCACACTTGAGCTAAAATCTACTATCTCTTCTATAGGATCTTTGAGTGGGAGAAAGAAATTGTTTGTGGTTGTTTGTTAGACCACCAAGTTATAAACCCTAACTTAGCTTGGCTTTGCGCCTTTCCCTCATTGTGTTGAGGAGGTTGTGCTATTGGGTTGTATCCCTCAAGTGGCGAGGTGATCCTTGTTTGTTTTGTGCTAATCCCTCAAGTTGTGAGGTGATTGTTTTGTTGGATTGGAGCTTGCCTCAAGGAGGAGGTTGTGGTTTTAAAGAGAGGAGTTGGGTACTCCTTGTGAGAGTTCTTTGTGGACTAGCTAGTGGATTAGAAATCTTTCGTGTGTCGAAGGCGGGGATGTAGAGCTGGGTGCTCGAATCTCGAAACATATCTTGTTGTTTGCGCTTGATCCATTGACTCTCTCTATCTCTCTCTTTACTTTGTGCCTTGCAACTATTCATATTGTGCATTCATTATTGCTTGGCTTGGTTGTGTGTGCATCACTTGTTGATTGCACTTGACTGTATTGCATTAAGTTTTTAAATTCCGCATTGAGTTCATTAGATTAGCATAATCACCTATTCACTCCCCCTCTAGGTGATTTTTTAGTTATTTGTACTAATCATATTTTAGTGTTTAAGTGTGTTTCAGGATTCTAAGGATTCAAGATGTTTTCTTCCCTAAAGGAAGGTGTTTTTGACTCAAGTTGACTCAATTCGGGATCAACGATTCAAGTTATTTAAAATTGCATATGGAGAAGCCCATATTGAAGATCTTGTAGTCATCTAGAACCAATAAAAGAAATGGTAATGTTAAAGAGTTAGGTCATGATAAATTGGCTCAAGAAAACTCACACACACATTTTTACTTTCCAAAGAAAATACAGGTTTTGTTTTGGTTAGTTGGATTAGGTACATGTCTTGTTTGACATACATGTCTCAAAATATTTCATATTTTTATATCTAGTGTAAAACATGTATTTCAGCCTCTGTAGCATGTTACTTAAACTTCAGACCATTTAAAAATATTTCCAAATTCTTCAAAGTTCAAAAATATTTTCAAAAAATCTGTTTCAGGCCTAACGGTCGACCGGACGGTCGACCGGATCTATTTCAGGCCAGATCGGTCGACCGGGCCTTGTGGCTTTGGGCGTGCACGTCTATGCACGTCTACTGGTCGACTGGGCCAGTCGACCGACAGACCTTCCAGTCGACCGACTGCAAGACCCTTAGTCTCGGGTTTTGTCGGTCGACCGGCCCGGTAGACCAACAGTTCAAAAGTTTCATTTTTTAACTACGGTCGACCGACCGGTCGACCAAGTCTAACGGCTCTTTTGCCATATAGACTGCCGGTTGACCGGCCCGGTCGACCGCCAGCCGCCAGCAGCCCCCAACGGCTATTTTTCTTGGAATATGTTTTCTGTTTTGATTTTGATGTTTCTTTCAGCTATCTCTGATTTTCTTGTGGCTATAATCTGACCTGTTAACCTAGATTAAATGATGAAATGCTTTTAGCAAATCCCTATAAATAGATGTCATTGGTCCTTTATTGAACATAAGAAAAATCCCCATTGTTTTTAAGTTTCAAAAGAAAAGAAAAGTTTTCAAGCTTTCATTCTCTAAAGTGCTTTCTTTGGTTAAAGTTTTCAGTTGTTTTCATGCTCTTCTTCCTTCTTTACAGCTGAAATTTTTCTCACTTCACTTCTTGAGCCAAAAATCATCTCCACTCTATAAGAAAGTTGTAAGAGAGAAGTTTGTAGTCTTTTGATCACCAAGTGACTTGTAATTCCTTATGTTGAGATCCCTCTTGTGTAGAGGTTGGATTGGTTGGAGTTGGGTACTTCAGTCTTGTGTAGACCAAGTGTAATCTGAAATCACCTAGAGGGGGGGCGATAGGTGATATGCTAATCAATGCACAAATTAAAATGGGATGATGCAACGATCACTCAAAGCAAGATTAGAAGCCGAATACCCCGTGAAGGGCTCTGAACTCCTTCCTCGTGATTCCTCTAAATAAGAGTTTGAGGTGCGCAATACAATCTTGTTGTTAGAGTATTGATCGACAATATAAGAATGAATGGAAAGCAAATAAATAACACAAGTAAACCAATCGCAAACACAGAGATTTGTTTCGAGGTTCGAGCACCCAGCTCTACGTCCCTGCCTTCACCCAGAAGGATTTCCGATCCACTAGAACTTCCACAAAGGATTACAACCACTAGGGAGTACCCAACTCCTCAATCACACTCCTCTAATCCAGAGGTAGTGGAGCCACAAATACAATAATCACTTGGTGATCAAAAGACATCAAACTCTCTTTTGAAAAACTTTTCTTTACAAAACCCTAGAGAATAATGTATAGGATTGAAGCTCAAGGTTTGTAAGTGAAAAAAAATAAAGTTGAAGAGAGTTTTGAATCAAAAACTTCAGAGAAAAATCAGAAATTAGAGCACAAAAACTGAGAGCAAAAACTTCTTTCAAAAAGACTCAAGCTTTGATTTCTTTTGCAAATATTGTTGTGAATCTCCTCAACTCCATCCACCCCTATTTAAAGGATAAAGGTAGGGATTAAAGGGTAAACAATAATTTTGATTAATCAAGAAAGATAAGACCCAAAACCAGCCATAAACCTCGTTTGGAGAATAAAACCACATTTTAAAACAGGTTTAAAAAACTAGCCATTTGGCTGTTAATACACTCACGGTCGACCGGCCCGGTCGACCGGTTTTCAAAATATTTTGACCGTTAGCAGGCCCCGGTCGACCATCCCAAACAGAGACTTGGGTGCAATCAGTCGGTCGAAGCTCGGTCGACCGATATTGGGCCCGGTCGACCGCCCGGTCGACCGGGTAACGTGCACACATGCGCGCACCCAACGGTCAGAACTGCGGTCGACCGTCCGGTCGACTGTTCTGACCTGAAACAGAGCCGGTCGACCGCAATAGGTCAAAATAGTTTACTTTGTAAAAATGTTTTTGAAGATATGTTAATTTTCAAAAATTAATTTTGTCAAGACTTAGTACACTACAATAATTGAGTTTGCAAATACTGAAATAGGCATATTAAAATATTTTATTCAAGAGACAAAAATAATCTTTGAAAATCATGTGCAATTTTGTGTGTGTGGAAAATTGAGCTTCAACACTATATACTATCCTTTAACAAACTAAAGTATAAAAACTATAAAGAAAGAAGTCTCTGAACCACGTTGCCGAGCTAGAGCCTCCTTTCCTATAAAAGAGTTCTCTTGCGCCATCAACCTATCAACATGCTTTTAGCGCCATTAACCTTGCAATATGCTTAAAAGCCATCAAGACTTGTACAAACCTGAAACTCATTCTAAAATAACTTATTAGTACCAAATAGGTTCTATATGTTTTGTTATCATCAAAACTTATACAAATAGAGAGTGTAACCTTTTGGGCCAATAACTCCCCTTTTTGATGATGACAAAACATAAGTTATAACACAAGATATAAAAGAGAGGTAAAAAACTCCCCTTCAAATAATGCTATATTAAACAAGTATAAAACAATTATTTGAGAGAATTTTTGAATTGAATTTTTGAAAATTTGAAAGCAAGCACCAAGCCATAAAACCATTTGAAAATTTGAAAGCCAGCACCGAACCATAAAACCAAAACATACACAAACAACATATTTCTCCCCCTTTTTGTCATACATCAAAAAGGGATATGTTAGCAAGAAAACTTCCTTATACAACAACACAACCATTTAGTTCACCACATATAAAAGAAAATCTATTATAGTCAAGTGGTTTAGTGAAAATATCGGCAAGTTGAAAATCGGAAGAAACATAATTAATATCAATATCACCTTCTCAAAATGATCTCTAAGGAAGTGATATCGAATCTCAATGTGCTTGGTCTTACTATGTTGATTTGCATTCTTAGTCATATGAATAGTACTAGTATTATCACAAAATATTTTTATATGGTCATAATGCAAATCATAATCAAGTGAGAGTATGTTTCATCCAAAGGACTTGAGCACAACAAGCCCCCGCCGCAACGTACTCTGCCTCGGTGGTTGAGAGGGTTACCGAATTTTGTTTCTTAGTAGACCATGAAACAAGACAATTATCAAGAAATTGACATGTTCCACTAGTACTCTTCCTATCCACTCTACAACCCGCATAGTCGGCATCCGAAAACTCGTCATTGAGAATTTTCCGATTTTCGGATACCATAGACCCATTCCAATAGTGCCCTTAACATAACGAATAATACGTTTTGCCTCAATTAAATGAGATTCTTTGGGACAAGATTGGAATCTAGCAAAAAAACACACACTAAACATAATATCCTGCCTACTAGCCGTTAAATACAACAAACTACCAATCATACTTCTATATAATTTTATATCAACACACTTACCTTGGTCATCCTTATCAAGCTTGGTGGTGGCGGCCATGGAAGTGTTGCAAATTTTTGACTCTTCAAGCCCAAATTTCTTGATGAGTTCCTTGGAGTACTTGGCTTGACATATGAAAATCCCATCACGCATTTGCTTAATTTGGAGTCCAAGAATATAGTTCAATTCACCCATCAATGACATCTCAAATTCACATTGCATACATTGTTAAAACTCCTTGCAAAGTAACTCATTAGTAGAACTAAAGATTATATCATCAAAATATATTTGAACTATAAGAATATCACTACCAACATGTTTAGTAAATAATGTGGTGTCTACTTTGCCTTTAACAAAATCATTTGAAAGAAGAAAATTAGAAAGCCTTTCATACCAAACTCTTGAAGCTTGTTTTAAACCATACAATACTTTATCTAGTTTGAAAACAAAATTTGGATGTACATGATCCACAAAACTGGGAGGGTTCAACATAAACTTCCTTATCAATAAAACCATTTAAAAATGCACTTTTTACATCCATTTGAAAAAGTTTAAAATTTTTGAAGGATGCATAAGCTAGTGTGATCCGTATGGCTTCTAACTGTGCTACGGGTATAAAGGTCTCCTCAAAATCGATTCCTTCAACTTGAGTGTAACCTTGGGCCACTAACCTAGCCTTATTCTTAATAACATTTCCTGACTCATCTAACTTGTTCCTAAAAATTCACTTAGTACAAATTATTGGTCTATCATGGGGTCTAGGAACAAGGTGCCAAACTTTGTTGCGCTCAAATTCATTGAGCTCTTCTTGCATAGCAAGCAACCAATATGAGTCACCCTCGGCTTCGAGGATGTTTTTGGGTTCAAAATGAGATATGAATACATAATTCCCACACAATTCATGGAGTTTGGAGCGAGTGGTTACCCCCTTTGATACATCACCTATGATAAGATCTTTGGGATGATTTGAGGCGTATCTCCAATTTTTAGGAAGTGGTTGTGATTGTTCCACTTCATCCTTTTGAACTTCACCAATAGGTTCTTGCTTGTCTTCTTTGATGGGTGAGTCCTTCAAGGATATTTTCTCCATGTCCTCACCTAATGAGTCAATCTCTACAACATTCTCAACAATAGCATTAGATTCTTCAAATTTAACATGCATAGATTCTTCAATAGTATGAGATGATTTATTGAACACTCTATATACTTTGCTAGTACTAGAATAGCCAACAAAGATTGCTTCATGAGCTTTGGCATCAAATTTACCCAAATTATCTTTGGTGTTCAAAACAAAACACTTGCATCCAAGAACTTTAAAGTATGAAACATTTGGTTTTCTTAAATGATAAATTTTAAAAGAGGTTTTGAAAGTATTTTTACACAAATAAATACGGTTGGATATGTAGCATGCGGTGTTTACGGCCTCGGCTCATAAGTATTGAGGGAGCCATATTTACTTATCATAGTCCTAACCATTTCTTGAAGAGTTCTATTCTTCCTTTTAACTACTCCATTTTGTTGTGGAGTTCTAGGACATGACATTTCATGCTTAATTCCTTTTCATCACAATAAGTCATGAAGAGTTGGTTGACAAACTCACCACCTCTATCACTTTTAATCCGTAAAATCGAAAATCCTTTTTCTTTTTCAACCCTTTTTCGAAAAATCTTAAAGTGCGAAAAGTTTGATCTTTATGCTCCAAAAAGAAAACCCAAGTGAAACGAGAGAAATCATCGACTAAAACAAAAACATATCTATTTCCATTTAAGCTTTTAGTTTTAGTTGGTCCAAAAAGATCCATGTGAATCAATTCTAATGGCATAGATGACATGATATCCTTGATTTTGTTTGAAAGAAGACTTGGTTTGTTTCCCAAGTTGGCACGCACCACAAATGCGGTCTTTTTCAAACTTCAAACAAGGAATACCCTTCACCAATTCCTTAGAATTTTTCTAGCAAGGTGATCAAAAGATGCATGGCCTAATCTTCTATACCATAACCATGAAATCTCATCAAAAGCATTTAAACATTTTGTAGAGCAATCCAAATTAAGCATATCAATAATATAGACATTATTTTCACGAAATCCAGTGAGAATACAATCATTGGTTTTACAATCAAAAATTTTGAAAGAAGATTCATCAAACACAACTAAGACCACGATCACATAGTTGACTAATACTAAGCAAATTATGTTTAAGCCCATCAACAAGAACTACATTTTTAATCAAAGGAAATGCACCAATCTTAATGTTACCTATACCGATGATGGTGTCCTTGGAGTCATCTCCGAAGGTGACGGTGCCACCTTCAACGTACCATGATAGGGTTGTGAAATTGTTGATGTCCCATGTCATATGCCTTGAACAACCACTATCAAGGTACCACCGCTCCTTACGTCTTGGAGTCTTGGTGTGTACCTATATCAAATAATTTAAGGCTTGATTTTGATACCCAAATTTTCTTGGGTCCTAATGCGTTAGTGTTTCGAACCCAAACAAGATTATTTGTACTATTTATATGATCATAAAAAAATTTAGCTAAATGACCATTCTGGCCACAATAAGTACATTTATAAATTCTTCTATATTTAAAAGCATAAAGAGCATGTGGTTTATGTACATGTGATTTGTGAGCATGGGGTGTTTTAGCATGATTGACATGTGATGTGGGCATGATGAACATGTGGAGTTTTGGCATGAAATATTTTATCATGTTTAGCATGAGAAGTATGCATATGCTTCTTTGAAAACATTTCTTCTAATTTAGTATTACTAAAAGCACATTCTTTTAAAACATTTCCCAAATCATTGAATCGATTTTTAACATGAAAAACTCATTTTCATCAATTTTAGGATATTTAGCTTTGCAAGCAACTCTATAAGCATCAAAATCTCTTTGTGTTGAAATAAGAATAGTAGATAATTCATCCTTTTCTTTTGAAGAAATGGCAATTTGATTTTAAGCATATCATTTTCCTTTTTCAATTTTGAACACTCTTCCTTTTTAGCATCAAAACTTTCTGAAAGTTCAATTAAAGCTTGTAATAACAATTCTTTACTTATTTCACTTTCATCATCAAGTGGTTAGGTAGTTACCTTAGGTGTGTTTGCCATGAAACACACATTTGCCGTGTCGACTTTATCTTCGGATTCACTTTCCGAGTCCCAAGTGGCTTTGTACACCTTCTTTTCAGCCGGCTTCTTTTGCTTCAAGGAGGAGGATATCTTTTTCTTGAAATCTGGACAATCGGCCATGGTGTGTCCGGGTTTCGACAGTTGTAGCATATGATCTTTTCTCCTCCTTTCCTTCCCATCGCCTTCTATAGTTAAGCTTATTCTTGCGGTACATTTTACTTTACATTTCACAAGAAGAGATAGCTCTTCATCATCTTCTTCATCATCGTAGTTGGTGGAGGAAGACTTGAAGGCTATAGACTTTTCTTTTGAGGTACCGCTTCTTCTCTAGCCTTTTTCTCCATCACATGAGTCTTAAGATTTCCAATAAGACTTATGAGCTCCATCTCATCTTTGTCATTCAATTCCTTCAAGGTGGTAGCTTTGATTTCCCATGATGAAGGGAGAGCACGAATCACCTTATGCACCTTTTGGTCGTTGCTTATTTCATCACCTAGAGAAGCAAGAGCATTTATAATCTTAGTAAACTTAGTAATCATATCATCAATAGATTCATTTTCTTGCATTTTTAAACTTTCATATTGGGAACGCAAGAGATCTATTTTAGCTCTCTTGACTTGTGATGTTCCCTCATGAGTGACCAATAAGTGTTGCCAAATCTCATAGGCGGATTTGCAAGGATAACCCGTGTTAAGTCATCCTCATTCAAAGCTAAAAGTAGGGCATTTTGAGCCTTTGAATTAGCATCAAATTCCTTGGAAGTAAGTTCAGACCAAGTGTCCTCCTCACCTTTGGGTTTACTAAAAGGCTTGGTCAAAGACTTAGCAACTAGACTACCTAGAGATTGAAGAAAAATGTTCATCCTAACATTCCATATAGGAAAGTTGAGTCCATCAAATTTTTGAGGGGTCTTAATGTTATCGGCTATCTTTATTAGTGTATGAATGAAGATATGAAAATAGTGATTAGCAAATTATAGGATCTCTCTAAGGATGTGAAGCCAAAAACTAGAGTCCTAACTTTGATACCAACTGAAATCACCTAGAGAGGGGCGAATAGGTGATAATGCTAATCAATGCACAAATTTATAAATGGGATGATGCAACGATCACTTAAAGCAAGATTAGAAGCCGAATACCCCGTGAAGGGCTCTGAACTCCTCCTCGTGATTCCTCTAAATAAGAGTTTGAGGTGCGCAATGCAATCTTGTTATGAGAGTATTGATCGACAATATAAGAATGAATGGAAAGCAAGTAAATAACACAAATAAACCAATCGCAAACACAGAGATTTGTTTTGAGGCTCGAGCACCCAGCTCTACGTTCCCGCCTTCATCCAGAAGGATTTCCGATCCACTAGAACTTCCACAAAGAATTACAACCACTAGGGAGTACCCAACTCCTCAATCACACTCCTCTAGTCCAGAGGTAGTGGAGCCACAAATATAATAATCACTTGGTGATCAAAAGACCACAAACTCTCTTTTGAAAAACTTTTCATTACAAAACCTAGAGAATAATGTATAGGATTGAAGCTCAAGGTTTGTAAGTGAAAAATAAAACAATGTTGAAGAGAGTTTTGAATCAAAAACTTCAAAGAAAAATTAGAAATTAGAGCACAAAAACTGAGAGCAAAAACTTCTTTCAAAAGACTCAAACTTTGATTCTTTTGCAAATGTTGTTGTGAATCTCCTCAACCCCATCCACCCCTATTTATAGGATAAAGGTAGGGATTAAAGGGTAAACAATAATTTTGATTAATCAGGAAAGATAAGACCCAAAACCAACCATAAACCTCGTCTGAAGAATAAAACCACGTTTTAAAACAGGTTTAAAAAACTAGCCATTTGGCTGTTAATATACTCACAGTCGACAGGCCCGGTCGACCGGTTTTCAAAATATTTTAACCGTTAGCAGGCCCCAGTCGATCGTCCCAAACAGAGACTTAGGTGCAGTCAGTCGGTCGAAGCTCGATCGACCGATATTGGGTCCGGTCGACCGCCCGGGACCCGGGGGGTAACGTGCACACATGCACGCACTTAACGGTCAGAACTGCGGTCGACCGTCCGGTCGACCGTTCTGACCTGAAACAGAGCCGGTCGACCGTCCGGTCGACCGCAACTGGTCAAAACAGTTTACTTTGTAAAAATGTTTTTGAAGATATGTTAATTTTCAAAAATTAATTTTGTCAAGACTTAGTACACTACAATAAATTGAGTTTGCAAATACTGAAATAAACATATTAAAATATTTTATTCAAGAGACAAAAATAATCTTTGAAAATCATGTACAATTTTGTGTGTGTAGGAAATTTGAGTTTCAACACTATATACTATTCTTAACAAACTAAAGTATCAAAACTATAAAGAAAGAAGTTTCTAAACCACGTTGCCGAGCTAGAGCCTCCTCTCCTATAAAAGAGTTATCTTGCGCCTTCAACCTATCAACATGCTTTTAGCGCCATTAACCTTGCAATATGCTTAAAAGCCATCAAGACTTGTACAAACCGGAAACTCATTCTAAGACAACTTATTAGTACCAAATAGCTTCTATATGTTTTGTTATCATCAAAACTTATACAAATAGAGAGTGTAACCTTTTGGGCTAACATAATCCCCTTGGGTGTAAAGGTTCCGGTGTGAAAATTCCCTTTGCGGATTTAGTGGAAATCCTTCACGGTGGTGGAGGCGGGGACGTAGAGCAGTGGCTCGAAGCTCGAAATAAATTACTGTGTTTGCAATTAGTTTCCTTATTGATTTTCATTGCTTTACTTTCCTAACTTGTGATATTGTTTGTTTGCTCTTCATCATTTCATTGACTTGCATTTTTCGGTCTTTACTTATCTCAACAAGAAAGCAATTACGCGTCTCAACTCATAATCTAGAGGAATCAAAGAGGAGAAGTTCTAAAGCCCTTCACGGGAATTCGGCTTCAATTTCTTATTTTGAGTGACCGTTTGCATCATTCATACTTACTTGTTTAAAAAAATCACTAGATTAGCATTTACACCTATTCACCCCCCTCTAGGTGTTTTTCATTCTTAACCAACAGCTCCAGGCCCAAGTCGCAGCCCTACAAAGTAATTCTACATATGCAGAGGGTGATCCCGAGAACAAAGGTCTCCTGACTCCATGCCCTCGATGAGCGGATCCAGAAGCGGATCGTGGAGGCCAAGTTGCCTCACCACTTAATCCCAACTACCCATATCCACGACTCTCCCCTCTCCAAGGATATTCAGGAATGTATATTCCTGAGGAAATTCATGACTCCCACTTTCGACTACTACTCGGAGGAAGTGACCAATTCAACACTGATAATTCTAGGAAAAGATGATAATTTACTCCAGAATGATCCAGTCACATGCGTCACTTTTCTTCCAACATGAAAGACGAGGCCTCAGATTAGTTCTACTCCCTGCTACCGTGCTCTCTCCATAGCTTCTCAGAGGTAATCGAGGCATTCCTCACCCAGTATGCCTCTCGCCACGAAGCCCAGAGAAACATCCATCACCTCCTCTCCGTTAAAATGAGACAGGGAGATAGCCTCAAGTCATACATCAACTTCTTCTAGAACCAGCTAACCAAAGTCCCCAACTGTGGTGAAGAGGTATTTGTGCTCGCATTCATTAGCGGGCTGTAAGTCACTCACCCTCTGTACAAGCACCTCCTGAAGCACAACGTCGCCAAGATGAGTGAGGTCCTTTCCCAAGCTCAGCCTTACATCCAGCTAGAAGAGGCGATGAAGGCTTCCTCCAATCAATCTACAAAACCAAGCAATGGTGGAGGGAAGTCAACGTCCCCTCATGAAGCTCCCGACCACATTCAAGATCAATACGGGAGCAACCTACTCACAATAGGCAAGCACTCTAGATCTGATCAGGGCGGAACTAGCACTCAAAAATGTGTAATTTGTCAAATCAATGTAAAAGCTTGTATATGTACTAATGTGCCCTCGATACTTCCGTTATAGCATTGGCTCAACGGGTAGAATCCACAGGGATGGGAGACGATAGAAGCATTAACAGTTTTTATTCACGTTTTATGTTAACAGTTCTTCTTTATTAAAGAATTAAAAGAAAGTGAAAGAAAAGAAAAGGAAATCTAGAAAGTCGTAGATGGAGAAGGCGAGTAAAACGGCGAAGAAAATAAAAGAGAAGTGGTTTGTGCTAATCAATAGAAAAATGATAAAAAAAAGCTTTGAAAATAGTTTTTAAAACAAGATAGAATATAACTCATGACTACTAACTATGAATTGATCTACTAACCATGCTAATCTCTTAGTGATAGTTGCCTCACATGGATTCCTGGCCATCACTAATCCTTGGCTTCAAGAGACGATACAAAGCATGGCAAATAAGATGGTTCATCACATTCAAACTTGCATCAAGAGTAAGCTAATACAACATTAGATCATCAAACCATTAGAAGTAAGCATGAAATAAGAGAGAGTTAGCTTGGTTAGTAAGTTAGCAAGTTAGATGTTAGAACCCATCATCATGAGCCATCAATGGCTCTTGCAAGAGCAAGGCCTTGTAGAGGCTATTAGATTCATGTGGATTATCAAGTAAGTGGTTTAGATGGTTAGTGGTTAGAAGTTAGATTGCCATGAGAAGAAGAAAGTTAGCAAAGAATCATATAGAAGATGGAGAAGATTACAATAGAGAAGAAAGGAGGCACCTTTACATAGATTGTCACCATCTATTACATCAATCCCTCTATCTCTCTCTGAATCTCTCCGCCCTACTACAAGATCTAAAAAGAAGAGAAAATACAAGAGAAATGAAATAAAGAGCACCTACCTACACTACACTAAAACATAGAAAAAAATCAAAAACTACTCCTAAAAACCAAAACTCCTCGCGCTTTTGGCCAAATACAGGGGTATTTATAGGCATAGGATGTCTGGAAGACGAGACGGGGCCACGCGTCGAAGATCGACACGTGGCCCCACCAAAGAGCCGCGGATCCGCGGCAAAACCAGGGAATCACTTCCCGGTTTTGGCGAGGACCTTCCTCTGGCTTCCAGGGTCTTCTTGGTATATTCTTTTTTGGTAATTTTGCCCGAATATTCGTCTGACGTGCGCAAGAGTCTAGGTTCGACGTATCTTCTAGATGATCCCTTGCTTGCCTCCAAGTAATGTGGATTTAATTACCCTAAAAGGGTTTAATTAAGTTCTTAATACTCATGTGCCCTTAAACTCTTGATTTACCTGCAATAGAGACCAAAACACGGTTTAGACCGACATTTTATTCATAAATCGGTAGGGAAATACGATATAATAATGAGAATTGTAGACTAATTACACCCCCACACTTATCTTTTACTCGTCCCGAGCACAAACAAGAAAAGAAAACTATACTATAAATGTTATTACACCACTTTCGCAGATGACGCGATTGCACTGAGCGTGTGCAACAAGCCGTTAAACCTCTAGGTTACCCCTAAAGGAGGAGTGTTATCTCCTGAGGTTTTCAGCAGATTACACCCACAAAATCCATAAAGAAAGAAGACAAATGTTAGTATTTTGAAAACACATTTTGAAAGAGAGACATGTTTTCAAAATATTTTTGCAAAAATATAAGCAATCTAAGGTCATAAGTCCACCAAAAATCATTCTTCCTTAAATTAGTCTCTATGCAAGATCTTGTCTTCAATTAAGGTAAGAATTTAAAATTAGATTGAATATTTATCCCTCATAGAACCTAGATAATATGCACTTTGTGATAGTGAAGATTTCTGGGATTTCAACTCTAACCATCAAGCCATTTATTTATATATATATTCTTTCTTTTTCTTCGTTTTTTTTCTCCCTTAGTTTTCTTAGGCTTTCTAGTTTACCCGAGTAGTATGTCTTTAACCGATGACTCTCAAACCAGACGGTCCTAGGGCACCAGATGAGAAAACATCCCTCGGGTTTAAGGACTCGAGTAAATAAGGCCACAAAACTAAGGGGGATTTATTTGTTCTTTTGACCACCGTTAGGCGTGAATAATCATTCTTCTTGAGGCATAATTATCTAGCTTAATAAGTGATGTGTTTTTTTTTAGTTATATTTTTTTTCTTTTTATTTATGACATTTAGGTCTTTGTTTCCATCCTAAAAATGTGTAAGTGTGGTGTGCATACTATCTAAGGCAGAAAATTCAAGATAAAATTATCTCTCCAATTTATCTTACTTAGCCTATAATTTTAATAAGATCTATTATTTCAACTAGGTTTAAGTTGTCACAATTAAGGCTCCTTAATTTCTAAGATCATCTTAATTTTCTTAAAATAGATCAAAACTTTGTCTCTTATTTCAAAAAGTTTTAAAGAAAGAAAAAAATTCCTTTACAAAAGGGAAGATTCTAAAAATATCCTAAAAGAAGTGTAAAAGAAAGAAAATCTAAAAACTCTACGTAGTAGTAACCCTCCCCCACACTTATCTCATGCATTGTCCTCAATGCATCGTGATGTATGTATGCATGAAACAAATATAGAGGAAGGAAAAATCATCTCAAGATGGTGGTTCCAGTGGTGGTCTGATTAGTCCACGAAATGCGGCCCAATCCAATGGTACGTGGAGTCCGAAGGAACCCACCAGCGACCTCTAGAATACAACCCTCTAGAATGATGTATATTTATGATTTTTATTAAAAGTTTTACAATATCTAATTTCCAAATTTTCAAAATAATTTCAGAGTCAAATTTATCAAGACCCTTGTCCCAGAATGGAATGATTGATTTGGACTCAGGAAGTACAGGAACTAATACTGACTCAGAAAAAAGACTTAAGTCAAGTAAAGGTTCGGGAGTCGAGATTGGTTCAGAAAGTGGGTCCAAATCAAGAATATGAAACTCAAGTCCACATTCATTTCCCCATGATGGAATGTGACTTCTAAGATTGGTGATTCAAGTTCAAGAATGATAGGTATGGAAATCAAAACTGACTCTAAAATGTTGCTCAAATTGGGTAACAAAACAAGAGTCAATATTGATTCAGGAATTTGAACTGGATCACAAATTTGAGGATCAAAGTCACATTCTCATTGAGTTCAATTCTATAAAAATGAGAACTTGTCAATTATCAATGAGACTTTCAAAAGTATGAAATTGGTCAAGTTCAATATGATGATCATAAAAAATTTGTGATTTAATTTCACAATGAACTGACACTGGATCCAATACTGACTCGGGAAAAGGCCTGAATCAGGTTAAAACACCTCAGTCAATATTGAAGCAGGAAGTGAAATTGAATTATCAAGTGGAAGTTCAGGATCATATTCATGCTCAAATTCAATTTCAGGTAACTTGCCAAAATCTCAATGGGATCTTTAACATTTGAAGTTGGGACAGGTTTAGATGGGTATGCTGAAATTGAATCTTGATTTTCAAAATAACATGACTATTGGCTCTAACAGAATGGTTGTGACATCAGAAAGGTCAAAGGATGAGAATGGAGAGTTTTGACCATCATATCTGTGTCATGATTATGAGCAATTTAAGCTTGAGTCATGATTTCAAGCATCTTTCATAGTTAATTGGTTCATCGTTTCGTTGCGACTCAGCCTGAAAAGATGAAGATTTATTTTGGAAATTATGGTGAAATCGAGAGTCCATCAGATTTGATTTTGTTCGGACTCACGCAAGAATTCCTTACTCGTTCCCCAGGCAGATGGTTGTTCATTATAAGGAGGTGGAACTGAGTAAGACTCTTGAAAATATGTGGAATTAGAGAGGCCATCATTTTCTGAAATTGTCGCTCGGCCTCTATAGATTGGTTCTATACTCTTTTCTAGCTCGGATTTTTCTTCAATGGGAGGTCCAGAAAAAGGAGTATAGGAAGCGAAATCGGGGAATGAACATTGTGTAAATGTGGATAAGGTGGATATGGTGGACAAGGAGGTTGAAAATTTAACTCGGGGGAGGTGAATCCCCATTGACTCTGTGACGAGTTGAAATTATTTTGAAAATTATAGTCATAAGAATGTGGGTATGGATGTATTGATTCGGATAAGGCCAAACTGGTGTATTTGGTTGGTTCATATTGTAAAAAGCCGGGTTGAAATTATCCGAATCGAATGGGGTCAGTGTGAAATATGAATTCATATTAGGATTGAAAGAATTGTTATTGTTGAATTCCATTTCACAGACAATCACAAACAAAAAATAGAAAAATCAAACAACAAACAAAAAAAGAGAAAATCAAAACCAAGCCTATATTAAGGTTGACCTAGACCTAGACGACTCCTAACTATTTGATTACCCGGGGGAGGCTGTGCTTGAATCCGACCACAAGCTAATCGGCCAGGTAGGGGCAAAATACTGTGGGAGGTATCCATGCGTAAGCAACGGGCCTTAATTATGTCAAACCACGGTATCTTCGAGGCGTAACCTCTTAATCCCCAACCTTAGACACCGATTCACAAGAGTAAGATTCAAACAATTCCACCCTCAGTCAATCTCTTAATGAGTCCGAGATGTCCCTAGGGGCCAACGTTTATCAATTTTTATTAGGGCTTGGGTTGTGTGAGTGGGG
>JAVJIF010000286.1:0-102112 GCA_038442645.1 Agave tequilana | reverse complement strand
TCGACCGCCAGAGAGCTTTTACTATATGGAAAGCCTCGGTCGACCGGGCCGGTCGACCGGCAGAGAGCTGTTCTCTGTTCCAAGCCGCGGTTGACCGGGCCGGTCGACCCAGGCCCAACGGTCAGGATTCTGACCGTTGGCAGTCGACCGGGCCGGTCGACTGTCAGCCGCCAGGGCTGAAAAATTGGCCCAACGGCTAGTTTTTCTAGCCCTATATAAAGAAGGCTTTTGGGGCTGTTTTAGCTAAGATTTTTCAAGTGATTTTACACCAGCTTTTCATACATCTTTTAAGAGGTTTCTCCACTTGTTTTGAGAGCAAATATTTCCAATCAAAAGGGGCGTTTATCAAGAGTGTTTTAAAAGTGATTTTCTTGAGTTTTCCTCCACCATTTCAATCCTTGTTTTCTCACACAACACTTAAGCTATCCATTGCTATATCTACCTATAGGGATCTTTATTGTGAGAGGATTTTAGGTGATCAAAGTGTTGTGATCATCAAAGTTCTACTTTGTACTTTGAGGAGGCGGACTTACGGGTTCGCGGTGTTTCGAGTTCGTGTGTGAACTCTTTGTTTAAGGTGCGGCCTCGGCGAGCTAGTGGGCTTGCGGTGTGGTCTTGCGGGAACGAGTGAAGGGACTAGAGAGTCCAAAGGGCTTGTATGTGTTGCGGCACCAAGTGATCCGTGGATCGATTTAGTGGAAATCCTTCATAGTGTTGAAGGCGGGACGTAGAGCAAGTGTGCTCGAAGCTCGAAACAAATCTCTCGTATTTGCGATTACTCTCTCTATCTCTTACTTGTCGTTATATCTTGCATGCTATTATTGTTTTTATCTTTATATGCTTGATATAGTGTGCTTATTGTTATATGCTTGGGGATTGTTTGCTAACACTTGTATTCAACCAAGAGAGCCAACACGGCACCTCAACTCTTATTTAGAGGAATCTTGAGGAGTTAGTCCAGAGCCCTTCATGGGGAATCCGGCTACACTCTTGTGTTATATGTGGTGTTTAGTTTAAGAAGTTTTAATTTGCATCATATAAGTTTTAATTCAACATTATTGACCATTAGATTAGTCATCATTTATTCACCCCCTCTAGGTGATTTACAATTAGTATCAGAGCCAAGTGCTCTTGATTTGGGTCTTACAACTTGGAGTTAAGATCCTCATTTTATAGCTAATCACAACTTTTGTGCACACACCATGGATTTCATGTCACCTCCCCCTTTGGCATTCTTAACATCCAAACTTGGAAGGTTAAGATGTCTTTATTCCTCAAAGCCCTAGGCATTCATGTTTATTTTGCCACTACTAGAGATTCATATTGTTTAAATGGCAAAATATTGAGGCTAATGCAAAAACCCTACATGCTTTAAGATCTACCCTAAATGATGTTTATTTATCTAGGGTTGCTAATCTTGATTCGGCTTTTGTAGTATGAAACTCGTTGATCTCCCATTGGCGAACAAGAATAATATTATGCGGGGAGCAATTCGGATGTTGGAAGTGACACCTCCAACGTGTGCTACATGGTCCAAGAGGATAACCCCTTGAGGTAACTACCGAATCCGAGATAGATGAAGATGTTGATATGTCCTATGATGAGCTTACATCTTTTTGTCAACAACTTCTTGAAAAATATGACATGCTTAAAAAGGATAATAAGAATTTGAAAAAGAAATTTGATTGCATGATAAAGAAAATGATTCTTTTAAAAACAAAGTTGCATGCTTTGAAAAAGAAAATGAAAATTTGAAAAATGAGAATGTTTCCTTGCTTTCTAAATTGAATGATCTTTGTGAAGGAAACACCACTTTGAAAAATAAAATTGTCTTAGTGGGAAAAATAAAAGAGATTGCTTTAAATGAAAACACTTCTTTAAAAGAAAAATTGTTGAAAAAGAAAAAGTAAATGTTTCTAAAAAGAAAAGACTATTGATCATGTTCTTCATGTCACAACCATTGATGAAAATGAAGTTAAATTTTTGAAAAATAAAATTAATTATTTGAGCTCAACTTTGAGCACATGTGCATTTAATCATTAAAGATTGAAATCTTTGTTTTCAAAGAAACAAATTCCCCATGTTCATGCACAACAACCTCATCATTCATATGCACACTTTGCACGCCACGATCACCCTCATACACATGTGCATAGTAGAGTGTACACTTGTACACATTGTGACCGCAAAGGCCATTAGCAAAGTTTTGTTTTGGTAAGATATATCATATTAATTTTGCTAATAAGAAAAATGTTCGGGTTCCTTACAATACTAACCCTCAAGGACCCAAAAGAAAATGGGTACCAAAATTCCCACCTTATGCTTTTGAGTAGGTGCGGGCTCTCACGAAACGTGAGAGGGATGGTGCCTTGGTAGTGGATGTATGGACTTGATGGACACACATTTGATGCACCACTATCAAGGAAGTTTGGTGGGACGACCACCATGTTTTGGAGAATTAGAGCATAGTCCTTGGTTTGGTAACTATCTCTAAACTCCTAGTTTATTTACATGCTTCATTTGATGATTTTAGCATATTCATGTTTTATGTTTTTATGCTTCATGTGATAAATACATAGTTAGATGTAGTTCTTTTCAAAACTTAGATATATACTTGTACAAGTAGTGAGCAACAATTGATTCATATACGTTTGCATTTTATTGTTTATTTGTACTCACTATATGCACATGTATAGCGTAGTTTTGATGATTTCCTCATTTATATTTGTTTTGCCTATTTTCATGTTTTACTTCATGTATATGTAGTTTGTATTCAAATCTAATGAATATACATGTATGTCTCTTGAGTCTCTTGCCTTCATGCAAATCATATCATAGACTCTTTTCATGTTTGGGATATGTATGCATATTATTAGTTTTGGATAAAATCATACATATATTTAGAAGTTTGTTTTTAAGATGAAAAATGAATTTTTATGATTTTCATCTTTTTATGAAAATGAATTTTTATGATTTGTTTGATAAATAATATTCATATTTGCTTTGAGCTTTATTGACTATTTTCATGAATATGCTATTCACATGTTGTTTGTACACTCATATTTAATTTATTTTCTCATGACTATGTTTTCATGAGTCTTTATGAGCCTTATAGATTTCGAGTGTCAAACTTTATTTATTTAGTATGCTTCATGATATACATATGATTTGGTTTCATATTTTTGATGGATCTTTAACTATTTTTTCAAAAATTATTTTAACTAGTTATGTATTCTTCATTTGGTAGTGATTTCAATGCTAAAATATTTTCAAAATTATTCTCAAAAATCCCTACCTATCCCTTAATGGGAGGACGGATGGGCGAGTATGCCTTGTAAGTTTTATTGAAAATCTTTTATCTTGTACATATAAAGGGTGGTAGCTATGAGTTATATACTTGATTTACATTGTTATTTTCAATTGGTATCTCAATGATATTTTTTTTTGTATATACTCATATTTTGTTTTCTATATATGTATGCTTCATTTCATATAATATTAATTCCTACTGGTATTCTCTTTTCCATAGATATATATGTTTTGAAAATCAAGCACAATCAAATACATATATGAGAGAAATGTAAATCAGCTGACACAGGAGGCAACTCCCTTCTATGTCACACTCAAAAAATAATTTTCCGAGTGAATTTTCAAGATCCGACCGCACATTATCATCTTCATACTTTAAGATATATACATATAAAAAATCAAGTGATTTGAAATTTGTTTACTCTATTTTCTTTGTGTTCAAACATTAACGGTTTTTTAACAATAGAACAAAATGGAACGATTAGATGAATAAGTAAACGAATTTTAAATCACTTGATTTTTTATATATGTATATCTTAGAATATGAAGATGATAATGTGCGGTCGGATCTTGAAAATTCACTTGGAAAGTAAGATTTTTTAGTGCGACATAGGAGGGAGTTACCTCCTGTGTCAGCTGATTTATATTTCTCTCTACATATATTTATACTTGATTTTCAAGATATTTACATATTTAAAGTACAAAGCATGTTTATGCTAAGCTTAATTCAAATCTTATTTTTCAATTGATTTCTCAATTGGTACTTTTTATATAAGCTTATGCATTATCTTCAATTGGTATTTTTCTTACAATTGGTATTTTTATTGATATCAAAATGTACAATATGTTTCAATTGGTATCTATTGATTATTTATTTCAATTGGTATCCATAAAAATTTATATTGGTATCAAAATATAAAATACTTTCTTTCATTACAAATTGTAAATATTGGTATCAAGATTATCAAAATTTCAATTGGTAAAATGTTTCAATTACAATTAAAATTCAAAATTTGTAATGTTTATTTAGCAAGGGGAGCTTAATGTTTATTTACAATTTGTAATGATTATTTACAATTGGTATCTTAAAATTTGATTTACTAAGATATCTCAAAAATTTGTTTTGTTGAGAAAATTCAAAATTTTGTTTTAATAAGAGTATTAAAAATGTTTTGATGTGTATTGCTTATATGCAAGGGAGCTTAACATCTCTTCTACATATAGATTCATGTTGAGTGTATCTTATACTGAGGAGCTTGACAACTCTTCTTTATGAGGTACACGTGTGTAGGGGGAGCTTCACATCTCCTCTTATGCATTGGATATTATGTGTTATATGAATTAGGGCTTGTCATCCCTTCTTCATGTAATGCATGTATGTAGGAAAGTTAACTTAGCGTCTTCCTCTTCATAAATATATATCGCATATATCTCTTTATTGATTGATTTGAATTCACCTCTTTGTTGTTTTTTATTGTTTTCTAACCAAGAGGGGGAGAACATTGTTTTTGTTTTTACTTTAACCCCTTTGTTGATGATTGACAAAAGGGAGAGAAGTATTTGGTATATATGCATGTTTTCCTTACTTTATTCATAAAGGGGGAGAAGGATTTATGTTTATGCATATATGTTTTGTTTTGCAAATAGGAAAAAAAGGATTTGATGTGTTTTATGCTTGTTTATGCATGTTTATCTCCTTGTATTTGCATACATGTTTATGAGCTTTCATTGCATATTTATTTATTTATTGTTATGCATGAGTTAAGGGGGAGCTTCTTTGAAACTTTACTTTAATCCATGCATATATAACTCCATGAGTTTTGTCATCATCAAAAAGGGGAAATTGTTGGCCCAAAGGCCCATCACTCTAGTTTTGATGATGATCAACTCATGTAGTTATAGTACTAATGATCTTGTGTTTATTTAGTCTCAGATTTGTGATCAAGATCTTAGTAGGTGTGTAGGTTCAACAAAGAATTTAAAGTCAAGTTTTGGAGCTAGCACGGCTTGATTCAAGAGCTTGTGCATCAAGACCACATCAAGTACTCAAGAGGAGTCTAGCTCGTTGGATAAAGTTTGGACCAAGTCAAGAAGATGAGAAGACTTCAAGTGAAAACCTTCAAGATCAAGACTTGTGTCTAGGTTTGTTTTTATAAGATTTTATTTTTAAATTAAAATGTAAAGGATAAAATAGTTGGTGGATTGCTCAAGTATACCATATACACACACACTCTTGATTTAGATGAGTTTTCATAAAAGAATTTTTATTTTGGAAAAATACAAAAGAGTTTTTCTTTTTGAAAAATACCGGTTTGGTTTTTTTGGAATTCAAAGTATATATGTTTTAACCAAAACCGTTTTAGTGCTTAATGTCAAAAATATAGATATTTCATCATGTATGTGTAGTGGATCATATCCTTACACTCTATGCTTTAAAAGTGTTTTAAAATATCTTGTTTTTGTATTTGGAGAAGTTTTGGAAAAATAAGTTTTGAAAAACCAATTTCGAAAAATACAGTTTTTGTTTTGAGCCAAAATTTCTAAGTTACAAAAATAGTTCAAATTGTTTGTAACATGTCTTGATTTTGCTCAAACATGTTTGATTATCAAAGTATAATATTGAAACTATTTTTATAGATTTTTCGTAATTTTATGGGATTTTATTTAAGCTAAAAAGATAACTTTTAAATCCCTAAAACTGACCTGACCTGGCTTCTGCCGGTCGACCGGATCGGTCGACCGAGCTTGAAGTCGGTCAACCGAATCGGTCGACCGACGTGCACAGAATGTGCACGCCAAGTCTGCTGGAGGGCCGGTCGACCGCCAGAGAGCTTCTGCTCTCTGGAAGGCTCCGGTCGACCGGCAGAGAGCTCCGCTCTCTGTTCCAGGCCGCGGTCGACCGGGCCGGTCGACCAAGGCTCCAACGGTTAGAATTCTGACCGTTGGCGATCGATCGGGCCGGTCGACCGTCAGCCGTCAGGGCTGAAATATTGCCCCAACGGCTAGTTTTTCTAGCCCTATATAAAGAGGGCTTTTGGGGCTGTTTTAGCTAAGATTTTTCAAGTGATTTTGCACCAGTTTTTCATACATCTTTTAAGAGGTTTCTCCACTTGTTTTGAGAGCAAATATTTTCAATCAAAAAGGGAGTTTATCAAGAGTGTTTAAAAATGATTTTCTTGAGTTTTCCTCTACCATCTCAATCCTTGTTTTCTCTCACAATACTTGAGCTATCCATTACTATATCTACCTATAGGGATCTTTATTGTGAGAGGATTTTAGGTGATCAAAGTGTTGTGATCACCAAAGTTCTACTTTATACTTGAGGAGGCGGACTTGCGGGTTCGCAGTGTTTCGAGTTCGTGTATGAACTCTTTGTTTGAGGTGCAGCCTCGACGAGCTATTGGGCTTGCGGTGTGTTCTTGCGGGAACGAGTGAAGGGACTAGAGTGTCCAAAGAGCTTGTAGGTGTTGCGGCACCAAGTGATCCGGTGGGACCGATTTTAATGGAAATCCTTCATAGTGTTGAAGGCGGGGACGTAGAGCAAGTATGCTCGAACCTCAAAACAAATCTCCCGTGTTTGCGATTGCTCTCTCTATCTCTTACTTGTCTTTATATCTTGTATGCTATTATTGTCGTTATCTTTATATGCTTGATATATTGTGTTCTTATTGTTATATGTTTGGGGATTGTTTGCTAACACTTGTATTCAACAAGAGAGCTAACGCGGCACCTCAACTCTTATTTAGAGGAATCTTAAGGAGTTAGTCCAGAGCCTTCATGGGGAATCCGGCTACACTCTTGTGTTATACGTGGTGTTTAGTTTAAGAAGTTTTAGTTTGCATCATATAAGTTTTAATTCCGCATTATTGACCATTAGATTAGTCATCACTTATTCACCCCCCTCTACGTGATTTACATGTTGTTCTTGTGGGAACAAGAGAGGGACTAGAGAGTCTAAAGGAGTTCTAGTGTGAACTTGCTTGCAGGTGTTGCGGCATCGAGTGATCTGGTGGGATCAATTCTAGTGGAAATCCTTCATAGTGTTGAAGGCGGGGACGTAGAGCAAGTGTGCTCGACCCTCGAAATAAATCTCTCGTGTTTACGATTGCTCTTTCTATCTCTCACTTGTCTTTATATCTTGCTTTCTTATATAGCCTTTATCTTTATATGCTTGATATAGTTGTGCCATATTGTTATATGCTTGGGGATTGTTTGCTCACACTTGTATTCAACCAAGAGAGCCAAAGCGGCACCTCAACTCTTATCTAGAGGAATCTTGAAGAGATAGTCCAGAGCCCTTCACAGGGAATTCAGCTACACTCTTAGGTTATACTTGTGTGTCGTGCATAAGAATTTTTTGTTTGCATAAATAGTTTTAATTCCGTATTAATTTACCATTAGATTAGCTAGTCACCTATTCACCCCCCTTTAGGTGATTTCAGGGACTCTTTTTCATCAATGTCCACCATAATACCTCTCTTGGCACCTTATCATAAGCTTTTTCTAAATTAATAAAGACCATATGTAAATTACTCTTTCTCTCGAAATCGCTCTATAAGTTGAAGCAAATGAATAGCCTTTGTCGTCAATCGCCCTAACATGAACCCAAATTGGTTCTCTGATATTTTAACATTCTTTCTTAACCTGTACTAAATTACCCATTCTCAAAGCTTCATGGTGTGACACATGAGTTTTATTCCACGATAGTTTGAACAACTCGAGATATCGCCCTTGTTCTTATAGAGAGGTATTAGGGTACTCTTTCTCCACTCATTTGGCATCTTTTTAGTTAGCCAGATCTTGTTAAAGAAGTTTGTCAGCCATCTCATGCTCACCTCGCCTAAGCATTTTCATACCTCAATAGGAATTCCTCCGGGCCAACAGCTTTCCTTGACTTCATCCTCTTCAAGACTTCTTTAACTTCAGATTCGCTAATTCTGCGCATATAATTATGGTTCATATCTTGACACTGAATGGTAAGGTCATCCAAATCTTGAGTAGAACTACTATTGAACAATTTGCCAAAATACTCTCTCCATCTTTCTTTGATTTTTTTCATCTCGAGTTAGAACCTTCTGATCCTCATCTTTGACACACCTCATAGTACATAAGTTTCTAGTGTTTCTCTCCCTTATTCCAGCAATTCTATATATATTCTTTTCAATCTCTTTGGTGTCTAACTTCTCATACACTTCTTTGTACACTTTAGCTCTTGCATCTGAACAGCTTTCTTAGCCTTCTTTTTGGCTAGCTTATACCTCTCAAAACTCACTCCATCACAATTTTTCTTCAAATCTCTGTTAGAATTTTGTTTGATCTTAATGGCATCTTTTACCTCTTCATTCCACCATGATGTGTCCTTACATGGTGGAGCACCACCTCATGACTAACCAAGTACATCTTTAGCTACTCTTTTAATGCTGCTAGCAATTTTGTTTCATGCTGTATTGGGATCATCTTGAGCTTTTCAATCTGCTTCATGTACTACTCGATCTACAAAAACTCCTTGGTTACCTTCTTTTAGCCACCACTTAATCTTAAGATCTAACTTACATTTAATCTTTATTAATCTCTTTCTAATATGGATATCTAAAATTAAGAGTTTATGTTGGGTTACTACACTCTCACTCGGTACTACTTTACAATTCATACAATAACCTCTATTTACTTTTCTAGTTAAAACGAAATTTATTTGGCTCGCACGTGATCCACTTCTAAATGTGATCAAGTGAGACTCTCTCTTTCTAAACTAAGTATTCGCTAAAATCAAATCATAAGACAAAGTAAAATATATAATCAAGTTACCTGGTTCATTTCTTACTCCAAAACCAAATCCTCCATGTACACTATCAAACCCATAACGACTAGTTCCTATATGCCCATTGGGGTCACCGCCTATGAAAAGCTTTTCTCTAATAGGTATGCCTTGCACTATCTCATGTAAATCCTCTCAAAATTGACGCTTACTAGACTCATCAAGTCATACTTGTGGTGCATAGATACTAATAACATTAAAAATCTCCCTACCTAAAATAAGTTTAACTAGTAAAATCCTATCACCCTTTCTCCTAACTTTCACTACATTCTCAAGCAATTGTTTATCTATAATCACACCCACCCTATTATGATTTCTATCTCTACCAGTATACTAAAGTTTATAAACCCAAGGCTCTATAATTCTAGTTTCTTCACCTACCCACTTATTTTCCTTCATACACAAAATACTAACATTCCGTCAAATCATAGCATCAACTAATTCTGCTAATCTACCTGTAAAAGAAGTAAAGTTCCATGATGCTTATCTAATCTTATATTCATGAGCTAACTTTTTTACCCTCACCTGCTCATAAAAGTTTGGAAATCCTTACTCATTTGACACCACATTCGGGCACCTATGTGGTGCGTCATTTTTGGACGACGAAGTAGCAACCTTTGCCCACTTTTCACTATACCCAGGCTCTGATGCAGCGTGTCGCTCAGCAGAAACGCTCCAATGAAATTAGTTCTTGTTTATATTCATTATATGTGACAATATTTTACGTTGGCTATCACAAGTCTATCACAACCCTCCTCCTTTATCTTAGCTTAGGACAGGCAGTGAACGGCGCCCTGGCGGAGTTTATAACCTGTTCTTAAAAGAAAATAAAAAGAATTAAAAGAGTCCTAATCCATTTAGAAAAACTAATTCTAATTCGAAGAGAATAAAATAAAAAAACTAAAATAATTTCTTTAGATTTCTTAATTAAAGAAGTCTTCAGAAATTCTTATTCCTTTAGGAATCCAACTGGAAGTCAATCTTAAAATTCAATTATGCAGATATGCTGAAACATGACCGCCGGTCAAAGGCCGATTGACCACTCTTCACTTATGTCGCTCAACTGGGCAGTCGACTGACTATAAAACCCAACTCTCTGTTGCTGTGTCAGTCGACCAGGCGGCCGATTGTTAGCAATTATGTAGCATTCTATATTTGGCCGGTCGACCGCAGTAAAAATTTAATCTCCTATCGATCGACCGGGTGGTCGACTGAGAACTATATCTGGTCTGTTGTTGAACCTTGATCTTCTTCTGCTGCTGCCTTAACTTCCTACATCAATCACTCCCTCTTCAAAAGAATTCGTCCTCGAGTTCCAATTAATCAATCGAATGATGAATGATGTCATCTTTACTAAACTCGGCTTGAGGGAAAGTGATTGGTTGGTGCTCCTCTATTATCCAGCCATACACATATACCATACTCTCATACTTCATAGGTTCGCCTCTGTAACACCCCGTTCTTGGAATACGTACTTGGATACGTATTCTGATTTTGATTTTTTTTTGTTTCTTCCTGTATTTGTTTTTGCCTTGTGCTTATTTATGCTATTGTTTTGTATTGGATCTGAATTTCTAGACTCAGAGTCAGTCCGAGTTTGAACCAGGACCCGATACTAGCGTACTGTTTGATTTGACCTTTCTGATAGTCCAATTTGACCGATTTAGTTTCAAATACAATTTTTCAATATTTTTGATTTTTCAATATTTTCTTGAATTTTTCACTCAGCTTCGCATAGCTATTTAATAAATTAATCTATTATTATTATAGATATAATTGTGAAGTGTATGAAAAGTTTATTCATATTGTTTTCTTATGCATGTTACATGTCACCCACATGTTATTTGGTCACAATACTTACATGTATGGTTGTACTTCCCCTGACATTTAACATTTGATATACTAATATCATGACACTAACATGTTGATTATCTGATTGCATCTTGACATGCTATCACTTGACAACTGACACCTGATATCTGACACCTGACAATTGACATGCTATCACTTGATACTTGACATATGCTATCACTTAGTACTGATACACTTGACCTGATATTGTGACACCTGACTAGATATTATTATACTTGACACCTGTATTACACTGACTATTCATGAATATCACTTTTATGAGGACTTGACATGATTAAATTATTTTTCCAACACGGCAATACAAAAAAGATACTTCTCTTCCTCCACTGTGTATCTGTGGGTTCTTATAATTCAGCCCGAATATGACATTTAGATTACCTGCACTTGACATGACATCCTGCCCTGTGGGTAGGGTGGCGGAGGATCCTCTCTGAAACGTTCATGCCCCATATAACATATTTTCTTTGATTTGTACAGCCATTCAGATATGGTATTTTCTGCACAACTAGGACAAATAACATTTCCCGACGTGCTCCAACTGGACATGATAGAGTATGCAGGGAAGTCATTGATCATCCACATAAGATTTGCTCGCATCCGAAAGTATTGTTTCATGGATATATCCCAAGTTGATATCCCTAGACCCCACAATATATTCAACTCCTCTATTAATTGTTTCAAGTAGATGTTGATGTTGTGTTTTGGACCTGTAGGACCCTCAATAAGCAGTGACATCATCATATATGACCACTGCATGCAAAATCCCGAAGGCAGGTTGTAAACCATTAAAATAGCAGATCATGTACTGTAATTGATATTCATATTTCTAAATGGATTGAACCCGTCTGTAGCCAACCCTAGCCTGACATTATGCGGCTCTAGCGAGTACTCCACATGCTTCTTGTCAAAATCTTTCCATGCATCTGAATCGGCAGGGTGTCTTAGGATCTCATCGTCACGACGCTCCTCCGCATGCCATCTCATATCCTTTGCACTGATCCCCACCTCATAAAGTGTTTTGAAGCCTTGGAATTCGTGAGAAATGCCTTAGAACTTGTTTAGATACTTTTTTCTTCATTTCTCTAATGAAGAAGCCTTACTAGGTTTCCATCTAGACTCATTGCACACATTGCAAGCATCCAAGTTTTCATCTTGCTTCTAAAACAATATGCAATCATTTTGGCGCGCATCAATCTTCTTGTAATCACACCTCAATGTTCTAATAAATTTCTTAGTCTCATAGAATAAGTCTGGTATGTTTATGACAGGGAATGCATTCTTCAGTAAATGTACCATCTCTCCATATGTGACGTCGCTCATCTTACCCCTTGATTTGATGAGGTATAACTCTATTATGAACGACAATCTGGAATAATTCTTACAACCTGGGTATAATGGAGTCTGTAATTCTTTAACTTTCTTGTGAAAGTCATTCACCTCGGAGGGAGGAGCATCTGTTGGATCATCGTCGTTCGGATCACTGCAGCTCTTGTCGACCAGATTATGTAAAAGTGAACTAAAAGACAATGATAATCGACACCGTCGTAGTCGACACCATCACCGGGGCCCTGGTCATTACTGCCATTTCTATTTGGTGGGGGATGTTGTCTCGATTCGTTATGCAAATGCCATCGCTCAAGACGAGCGTAATCTTGATATCACCCCTTAGTTAGTAAATGGACTGCTACGTTGTTCTTTTCAAGCATTTTTTTCTTACAATCCCTACACGACAACTTATTTTATTATTAATGGCGGAATGACCAAAAGTCAATTTTGCAAACTCTTCACATCTGTGTCTGTATTTCACGTTTATTTCTCCAAATCTACCCAACTCCTATCCCACTTTATTGTTTACTGCAGGATAGGCATTGTTACACAACAGGCAGTAAATATGTTAATTAGTTGTATATTATGATTAGGATTAGTTTAGGTCAGGATTATTGTTTAGAGTTTGATTAGAGTTTAGGATTTATAGAATGTCACAGTAAGGGTCAATTAAGGGTGCTAGGTCCTATCCCTTTTAGAATTACATTGTATAGTTGAAGATATATATACGTATTTTGTATATTTCTACTAAATTTCGGTAGCACCTCCCACGTATTTCCCAAGTCCATGTAGGATAGTTGTGGCGCAGAGAACAAAGGAAAGTACTATCAAAATATTTATCAAAATGTAAACAACATGTATACAGTGTCCAACTTTACAGTGCAATCCCAAACTTGTCCAAATGAATAAGCCAATAACCATCGTATATTACTTGTAATAACCACTAATAATACAAATTAACTGTTTGAACAAAATGTCTATGAAAACCACATGTTCAAGACCCACAAGTTGTTTGTATTAGAGAGAAGTTATAAGACATGTAATGCACATTGTTTGTTGAACGGGAATTTAGGGTTTATTGGGTCGGATAATTGATTTAGAACAGAAATCTATGGTTCATAAACATGTTCGTGTCTTGTTTGAACACATATATAGCATAAATATTATTACATTCCTACATATATTCTGTAATGAATATTATAAATAAGTTGTCTTAATGTCCTAATTCATGTAGGGTATGATAGAGAGAAGATAATCATGAAATTTATCCAATTAAATTCAAAAGTTCAAAAGAAAGGGGGATCAATTCAAACCTAAAGGTTCTAGAAGCTATTTTATCTGAAAACTAGATATATCAGATAAGATAATATCATCTAATTTTAAGGGAAAAATGATTGTTTGAAGACCCTATCTGTTTTGCTGAAGATAAGTGAATATCTTATCAATTTTAGAAGATAAATTGAAAATCAAAGAGGATAAATGGATATAGAGAAGATCAACGAATGAGATGAGGCAATTTAGATTCAGATTCAAGCTGAATACAGTTTAGCATTTTAATCATAACTTTTGCTAACAAAACTCAAATATAATGATTCAAAATGTTACAGAAAGAAGACTTAAAGAGCTACAATTTTCTATTGATCACTCTTCCAATTCTATCATTTGATAAGTGATATTTGGCAATTAACACGCCAACAAGCTGCAGATCAGAATTGAATTTCTGGATAAATCAAATCAAGTTTAAAGATAAGTGGAGAATTCAAATTCAGAAATATACAGCTCTTCCTATCATCATATGCGTTCTACCCCTCTAGTTTTCTCCTATAAATACCCTCATATCTCGAAGGCAGAAAGGGCACCACTCAAGAGAGAGATTTAGTTTAGGTTTTTTCTTCTTCTTCAATGTAATTTTTATTTTCTTTATTTTATTCTATTTTTAGGCTATAGAGAGTTACATGATTAAAAGAGAGGAAGAGTTTTATAGAGTGACACTATTTTAATCTTTTCTTCAAAAAACTTATATTGAATGTGACAATCAATGGAGATTTCCCACTTTTCTTCATTGTGCTTGATCTTGCCGAAGCCTTACTTTCTTTTATTCTTTTCTATTACTTTGCTTTACTCCATGCTAAGGTAAATTTCATTATGATTCAAACAGTAGAGGTAAATATTCTTTTTTTTTATTTCTGATTGTTGCATCAACACTTTTCTTTATCTCTTTTTGTTTCTTTTTCTTTTATAATTAAAACAATAACACCACCGCCATCTCTTCTTCTACTATCTTCTTCTTAACTTAACTTAACATTTTTATTTTCTTTTTATAAACTGAGAAGATAAGTATTAACTAATTTTGGTAAATTAAAAGAAGAAACTTATATAACGCTTCCATCGTTGTCCCTCACTGTGGATCATGAACCATTAGCCCTATGCTACATGGTAGAATTGAGGACCTAGCTAAATTTTTGTATTTTTTTGTGCAGGTTTGGCTCGATCAAAATTTTGACGCCGTTGCCAGGGATCAAACCCGGGTCACCCGCGTGACAGGCGGGAAACTTACTAAAGTTTTCTTTCTTTTTAATTTACTGCATCAACACTTTTCTTTATCTCTTTTTGTTTCTTTTTCTTTTATAATTAAAATAACAACACCACCACCATCTCTTCTTCTACCATCTTCTTCTTAACTTAATTTAATATTTTTATTTTCTTTTTATAAACTGAGAAGATAAGTATTGACTAGTTTTGATAAATTAAAAGAAGAAACTTACATAACGCTTCCATCGCTGTCCCTCCCTGTGGATCACGACTCGTTAACCCTAAGCTACACGGTAGAATTGAGGACGTAGCACTGTTCTAAATTTTGTATTTTTTGTGCAGGTTTGGCTCGATCATAATTTTGGCGCCATTGCCGGGGAGGGACAAAAAGTTTTCTTTTCTTTTGATTTACTTTAACAAATTAATCCCTTTTTCTTCTTTGTTTTGGTATAGTGACTAATTACAGAAAACTAGAAGCTGCAATGGACATATTTCTACTCTGTGCCTCTGTCCAAGAAGGCAGAGCATCATAGCCCACAACTGTGGTGAACTACTAACTGTAGTCTCATGCAGGTTACTTTCTAGAGATTAGCTCTCTGTAGTTATTAGTTTCTCGGTTTAACTCACTCTATATATATTTATAATCAACAGTAACTTGTTGCTTTGTAAATGCTAAAAAACGTTTAGACTCTTACATCTTAGGGCATCTGTCTATTTTGTTTCTTTACATTACTGTCGAAGAGTGCAGGAGTAAAGGTATGTGTGCATTGTATATAGTTTAGGAAATATATTTTGAGTGATTCATATTGCTTGAATGTTACCTTTTACTTTATACTTGTATACTGCACTAAAAAGACTAAGAGCATATCCTTAAACAAGATAAGGGGGAAGTCATTACCCTTTCTTAGCCCAAAAACTATCTCCTCACTCACTAACCTAGCGTAATATAAAATTAAGTAGATGTTGGCCCTAGGGACATCTCAGACTCAAATAGGGATTGACTTAAGAGAGAAGTTGTTAGAAGTTGACTCTTATCAAATCGGTGTCTAACGTTAGGGATTGAGGGGCGAAACCCCGAAGGCTGGTGATTTGACAGAATTAGGCCCGTTGATTAGGCACGGATATCTCCCACCAATCTTGCCCCTACCTGGCCGATTAACTTATGATCAAGTTCTGCAATATAACTCCTGTAGATAATCAACAGTTAGGAGTCGTCTAGGCCTAAGCTCTACCCTAACATAGACTAGATTTTTCTTTATTTTCTTGTTTGGTTATTTGTTTGTTTTTATGTTCTTGTGAAAATGGATTATAATTACAATTATTCTGATTATAACTCAAATCCATATTTGACCCCAACCTCTTTCAATTCGAATAACCCGGCATTCCATAACTCTAACCTACCAAGTATGCCAGATTGGTCTTATCCGAATCAATATATGCCCCAATCCCAGTACTTTGAAGAAGAATGGGACCATCATTACTACTCTTCACTGAGTTAGTGGGGATACAACTCCCCCGAGTCTTGCTATCAACAACCTTACCAACAAACAGTTTCATATAATCCATACCAAGACCAACCTATAGAAGAGAAATCTTCTTTAGAAAAGACATTTGAAGGCTTCCTTGAGTCCACACGACAAGTACAATCATAGTGGACTCAATTCTCCCAAATAATTTTCAAATCCAAGATCCTTACTCTAATTTTCAAGTCCAATCACAACAAGAAGAACTTATTGACTTAGAAAGAATATGGAATTTATGATTCAGTCCCAAAATGATTGTATTCAATCCCAAACGGATTGTCTCAAATCTTTTAATAGGCTAGAAGCAAAAGTGAGTCATTTGGTTAATACAATTAATGATAGGAATGAGGAAACACTGTCTAACATATTTTCTACCACTCCTGATTCTCCTAGCCATATTGACGAAGAATCATGGTATCTTAGAGATTTTAACCAAGATTCAATTTCACAACAAAATTTTAAACTTGACCAATATCAACCCATTACCAAATTGGCAAGTTTTCATTTCAATGAGATTGAACTTGAAGATGAATGTGATATTGATTCTCAATGTTGTGATTCAGTTTCACTTTTTGAATCTATGCTGACTCTGATTTTCTTACCCGATTTGGACCCAATTCAAAGCCAACACTGATTCCTATCCCCGTAGAGCTTGAACATGAACCAACTATATTGGATAGTCATATTCTATTGTTGGAAAATGAATGTGAACTTGAATTCTATGATTTGGACCAAACCCATGAACCAACTCCGACTCTCGAATCTTAACTTGATTTGAGTTTTATACCCGAGTCAGTATCGGTTCCTATTCCTTTCATTGTTGAGCCCAAATCATCTATTCCACAAAATCATATTTCACTGTTGAGGTTTAGATCAATATGACTCCGTGATGATATCCCAAGATTGGTCATATAACCAGAAAAAATTTCATGCTAGGATCTTGCACGATCCTATTCATATTGGGGAGTATAAAAATATTAATAAGAAAGAGAAAATAAAAGGTGGGTTTCATGAAAAATTCACAATATCTAGATTGGACAGAAACGCTTGGCCCAATGAGACCATCACCGGAACTACCACCTTGAGGTGACAATTTTCCTTCACTTTCTCCTTTTTCATGTATTATTGCATTTCATTCATACATTAAGGACAATGCATGAGTTAAGTGTGGGGAGGGTTTACTAACATGCTAACTTCACTAATTTAAAAAAAATTCTCTTTAAAACTTTTTGAAATGAAAAATAATACTTTGACTTATTTTTGTAAAAAAATTAAGTTAATTTTAAGGAATAAGATGATCATAATTAGGATTTCTTACAGTTGGTCAAATAAAATTATTTGTTGATTTTGAGGTTAGGAAGAAAATTTTGAAAAGTAATTTAGTCTTAATTTTTATCTTGATGAAATATGTATACTTTATACACTTACACACTTAGGGTTCTAAAACAAAGATTCTTATGCCTTATATAATATATATATATATATATATATATATATATATATATATATATATATATATCAAAAAAAAATCTCTGATAAGTTGGGTATTTGTGTCTCATAAAGCATAAGTATTCACGCCTAAAAGTGGTTCATATAAATAAAAATCCTTAGTTTTGTGGCCTTATTTGCTAGAGTCCTAAGTCCTTGAGGTATTTTCTCCCCCGATACCCTAAAACTGTCCAGTTTGGGAGTCACCAACTAAGGCTCGTTACATGGGCGAATAAAAAGCCTAATAGACTAAAAGATATTACCGCCATAAATTAAAAAAAAGAAAAAAGAAAAGAAAATAATAAGGCATAAGAGTTAGAGTTGAAGAATCCTAAGCCTAATTTTCACGCCCATAAGGTGCATATGACTTAGGATAAAATAATAGACTAAATGAGAAATATAATTTTAATCCTTACTTTGATTGAAACAAGTTTTTGAATAAAGACTAAGTTTAGGAATGACTTAGTTTTGATAATCCGATGACTTATAGATTACTTGAAATTTTACATTAATACTTCAAATATTTTTTTTCCTTTTCAAAATGAGTTTTCAAAGAAATACTAACAATTCATTTCTTTTTCTTTATAGATTTTGTGGGTGCAATCTACTGAAAACCCTCACGAGACAAAACTCGTCCTCTAGGGGTAACCTAGAGGTTTAACGGCTTGTTGCACGTGCTAAGTGCAACCATAATTTCTACGAAAGTGAGTTAGGTTTGGTCAGTGTAGTTTTCTTTTCTCTTTATTTTGCTCGAGAACTAGCAAAAGATAAGTGTCGGGGTGTTTTTGGACACATATATAGCATAAATATTATTACATTCCCACATATATTCTGTAATGAATATTGCAAATAACTTGTCTTAATATCCTAATTCATGCAGGGTATGATAGGGAGAAGATAATCATGAAATTTATCCAATTAAACTCAAAAATTCAAAAGAAAGGGGATTGATTCAAAACAAAGATTTTAGAAGCTATCTTATTTGAAAACTGAATATATCAGATAAGATAATATTATCTAATTTCAAGGGAAAAATGAATTATTTGAAGACCCTATATGTTTCGCTGAAGATAAGTAAATATCTTATCAATTTTAGAAGACAAATTGAAAATCAAAGTGGATAAATGGATAGAGAGAAGATCAACGGATGAGATGAAACAATTTAGATTCGGATTCAGGCTAGATACAGTTTAGCATTTTAATCATAACTTTCGCTACTGAAACTCAAATCTAATGATTCAAAATGTTATAGAAAGAAGCCTTAAAGGGCTACAATTTGTCTATTGATCACTCGTTCCAATTCTATCATTTGATAAGTGATATTTGACAATTAACACGCTAACAAGCTGCAGATCAGAATTGAATTTTGAATAAATCAAATCAAGTTTAGAGATAAGGGGAGAATTTAAATTCAGAAATATACAGCTCTTCCTATCTTCATACTCGTTCTATCCCTCTGGTTTTCTCCTATAAATACCATCATACCTCGAAGGCAGAAAGAGCACCACTCAAGTGAGAGATTTAGTTTAGGTTTTTTTTCTTCTTCAATGTAATTTTATTTTCTTTATTTTATTTTATTTTTAGGCTAAAGAGAGTTATATGATCAAAAAAGAGGAAGAGTTTTTATAGAGTGACACTATTGTAATCTTTTCTTCAAGAAACTTATATTGAAGGTGACAATCAATAGAGGTTTCCCACTTTTCTTCATTGTGCTTTACTCCATGCTAAGGTAAATTTCATTATGATTCAAACAGTAGAGGTAAATATTCTTTTTTTTATTTCTAATTTTTGTATCAACACTTTTTCTTTATCTCTTTTTGTTTCTTTTTCTTTTATAATTAAAACAATAACACCACCACCATCTCTTCTTCTACCATCTTCTTCTTAACTTAACATTTTTATTTTTTTTTATAAACTGAGAAGATAAGTATTAACTAGTTTTGGTAAATTAAAAGAAGAAACTTACATAACGCTTCCATCGCTGTCCCTCCTCGTGGATCATGACCGATTAGCCCTAAGCTATACGGTAAAATTGAGGACCTAGCACTGTTCTAAATTTCTGTATTTTTGTTGTGCAGGTTTGGCTCGATCATGTCCCGTGTTCATGTCTGTATTCGTGTCTCGTGTTCCGTATCCGTTTTCATGTCTGGGTATGTGTCCAGTGCCTGTGTCTGTGCTTCATAAACATGTCCGTGTCTGTGTTTCGTGTATCATGTATCGTATAAACAAGTTTTAACCTAATTAATAGTATCGTATGAACAAGTAGTACATGATTTCAATGATAAATAGAAAATCCAATAGAAACCCTAATAATAAATCGAGCAAAAACCTAATCAATAATATCGTATTAACAACTATTAGTAGTATCATATTAACAACTGTTTAAAAAAATAAAAAGGGAGCGAGAAAAAATACCCAATCGGAGAGGGAGGAGGACAGTAGTAAGAAGAGGGCAGGGGAGGGGAAGGCCGGGGGGAGGAGGTCGGGGGGAGGGGTGGGCCAGGGAAGGGAGGGGGTGGGCAGCGCACGGGGAGAGGGTGGGCCACGCGGGGAGGGGTGGGCCAAGGGGGAGGGAGGGGAGGCCGAAGAAGGAGGGGGAGGGGGCGGGCTAGGGAGGAGGGGAAGGCCAGGGGGAGGGGGAGGGAGGAGGAGGACGCCAGGGGAGGGGGAGGCCAGGGACGGAGGAGGTCGGGGAGGGGAGCAGCCGTTTGAGAGAGAGGAGAGGAAAGAAAGGAAAATTAGGGAATTTTTGCTCTAAATTCGCATACATATTGCATCGAAGATTTGACATAATTTGTATTGCGTCGAATTTTCAACGCAATCTGTATATACTGCATCGAAAATTTGACGTAGAATTCTCGCAAAAATTTTGGTAAATTTTTTTTGCGGGAATTATTTAGGTTGCGTCGAATTTTCAACGCAAATTGCATAATAATAATTTTTAATTATTTTCAGCATATATTTTTATATTGCATCGAATTCCTGATAATTCGACGCAAATATTGCATCGAAAATTTTGACGCAAAATTTTCACCGCAAATAGGCTGTTTTCTAGTGGTGGGGTCAACCGTCTATATGGGTCTCACCCTGACGATGACCCTTCGGGGAATTCCTGAAAAATGAAGGCTCGCCCACGTTAGATGCTCGAAACCAGCCTGTAATGGGATATACCCAGATGGTCACCTGAGCACGTCAACCGTCTATGTAGGTCTTCATCCTGACGGCGATTCTTCGGGGGGTTTCTTGAAAGATGAAGGCTTTCCCACGTTGGATACTCGAAGCCAGCCTATAATGGGATATACCCTAATGGCTGGCCGAGCTGGTCAAACTGCATATATAGGTCATCACCCTGATGGCGACCCTTCGAGGGGCTTACTGAAAGACAGAGGCTAGCCCACGTTGGATGCTCAGAGCTAACCTATAATGGGATATACCTTGATGGCCACCTGAGCAGGTCAACCACCTATATGGGACCTTTAGGCGGCTTCCTAAAAGACAGAGGCTCGCCAACGTTGGATGCTGAGAGTCAGCCTATAATGGGATATATCCTGATGGCTAGCCGAGCAGGTCAATTGCCTATATGGGTCTTCCCCCTATTGGCGACCTCGGGAGGCAAGGTATCAAGGTCTGCTCATATTAACCGCTCAGAGTCACCATGCAATAGGGTCCACTCTGAGGGTCCCCGAGCGAGTCAACTGTCCACCTATGACCAACATGACAATACAACCTGAAGCTGGGAGGTCCCCTACCCAAGTAAGCACTTGTAGGTACCATCGGGGAACAAATCCCATTCGAAAACTACATTTCAAATCATCCCAAACATTTCGAAACCAGAACGGCTCCCCGAGCAGGCGCAATAACGAGTCAAATCTCAAATCTCAAATCTCAAAAGAAGGCAAGATCTAAACAACATGTGTGTTAAAATTCTTTGCTTTAATATGAATTTTTTCACTTACATCCATCCAAGTACAAAGTATAAATACATCTAATAAGAGTGATGCAAGTTTTGTTTTACATGAGCGCATTCTCCCTGAGAGAAAAAGCGGTGGAGCTCATTATCATGCCCCGAGCTGCATCTTGTTGATGACTCCTAAGCAAGCAATCCACCAGAGCTGAATGAGTGATGATACCGAGGACTCCCAGGAAGGCGCCAGTAGGGAGATCTCGCCCGAAAGGCAAAGGAGGATACCGATACAAAGACCATAACTCTTTAGCGGATACAGACAAGAAGGTGGCACCCTATAAGAGCACAGACGATCGACTCCTAATATCAGAGCCCGTGTGAATGCCCTTATGCTCCATGTTGTATGTTCGTTGCAAGGAAAGAAAAGGGGATCAAACCCCAACTTCTAGCTAGTCTGCTCCGACCAGAGGCCAGACGTGCAGACCAAGTAGAAGATAGGTCATTCTCTATCCATCCCCACAACTGGGCCTCATCACAAGAACCAAAACTATTTGACGAGCCCATCACAAGAACTGAAACTCTCAGACAAACATGAAAAATACCTAGAGGGGGGTGAATAGATGTTACGCTAATCAAATGCACTTTTAAAAAATAAGTTAAGATATATGATGCAAGCGGTCACTCAAAATAAGAAATTGAAGCTGAATTCCCCGTGAAGGGCTCTAAAACTTCTTCTCTTTGATTTCTCTAGATTTTGAGTTGAGGTGCTTAATTGCTTCCTTGTTGATATGAGTATAGACCAAAAATGCAAGAATATAAAATGAATGCAATAATGAGGACAAAGCAAGTGTTAGCACAAGTATATGAATGTAAAACAACAAAGAGTAAAAAGAAAACCAAACGCAAACACAATAGAATTTGTTTTGAGGTTCGCGCCACTGCTCTATGTCCCCGCCTTCACCACTATGAAGGATTTTCACTAAATTCACAAAGAAAACTTCCACACAGGAATCTTACACCCAAGGGATTACAATTGGTTTACACATGACAGGAGTACCCAAAACTCCAACAATACAATCCTCACACAAGAGGAACCACAACTCAAAGAATATAAGTCACTTGGTGATATAGAAAGATCACAAACTCTCTCTTATAACTTCTATAGAGTAGAGTATGATTTTTGTCTCAAAACGTAAAGTGAGAGAAAAATTTCAGTAGTAAGAGCTTAGAAGACTTGAAAACCAACTGAAAACTTTTGTAATAGAAAGAACTTTAAAAATAGAATGCAATGAAATACTTTTTTCCTTGAAAACTTGAAACTTGGATATTTTTCTTGTTAAAAACCAAAGACCCATGAACTCTATTTATAGGCTAAAGATAAATACCATCCATAAGTGTTACCAGGTCATTAGGGGTGAGTTTAGCCACTTGGAAAAAAGAAATAGCCGTTGGAACCCATAAAAAACAAAACAGATCCAAAATAGAGCCGTTGGGTCAATCTGGACAGTTGCCAGTCGACCGGCCGGTCGTTTGGTAAACTAGCCGTTGGCTCCGGTCCACCGCCCGATCGACCGCCAGGCAGTTTACAAAGGAGGGTTTTGAACTGCCGGTCGACCGGCCCAAACAGAGAGTGAGTGGCTTGTAGTCGGTCGACCGCAGGGGTTGACGGTCGACCGCCCTGGTCGACCGACAGACGTGCACAGCGTACATGCCACGGCCATAAGGCCCGGTCGACCGACCGATTGATCGAGTTGGCCAGAAACAGTGCCCGTCGATCGGCCGGTCGACCGTACAGGCCTGAATTAGGATAAACAACAGATTTTTGGATATGGAAAATATTTTTAAAATAATTTTCATTGGTTTGAGGGTTAAAAAGCATAGTATAGGAGATAAAATACATGTTCTAAACTTGATATAAAAATTTGAAAAATTATGAAATATATATATCAACCAAACATACAACAAAATCAATATCACCAAAAACTTATATTTTGAAAAGTGTATTTTTGTGTGTGTAACTTCTTGAGCACATATATCATATCTTACTCTTTAACATATTAAAACTCTTACAAGGGTCTAGGAGACTACAAGGTCTTCTATCGGGCTTTTCCATTTGCATCGTTTAGTTTGCTTGAATTCTTGATCCCGTATTTGAGTCATCTTGAGTCAACACCACCTTCCTTTAGGGAAGAAACATCTTGAATCCTAATAACCCTGAAATAGTCTTAAACACTTACACTGGATTAGTACAAATAACTTTATATGTTTTGTGATCATCAAAACTCTAAAACCGGGTGATTGTAACCTTGGGCCAACAATCTCCCCCTTTTGATGATGACAAAACATATGAGTTATTTAGAGAAAAAAATGAAAGAACTTGAAAGAACTCCCCCTCAAATCATGCTATCTATCAAGAATAAGAAACGAGCATTATGCATGAAAAAAAATATGCCATGAAAAAGATATAATAACTCAAAAGTAGTTTTTCCCCTTTTTGTCATGCATCAAAAAGGGTCAAGTCAAGAAAACATGTTTGAAGAGTATTTATAAATTTTCATGAACCTATAATACAAACATTTAATTCGCTACATATAAAAGAAAATCTATTATAATCTAGTAGTTTAGTAAAAATATTCGCTAGTTGAAAATTGGTGGAAACATAATCAATGTCAATATCACCTTTCTCATAGTGATCTCTAAGAAAGTGAAAACGAATGTCAATGTGCTTAGTCTTACTATGTTGATTTGTATTTTTAGTCATATGAATAGTACTAGTATTATCACAAAATATTTTAATATAGTCATAATGCAAATCATAATCAAGGAGCGTATGTTTCATCCAAAGGACTTGTGCACAATAAGCCCCGGCCGCAACATACTCCGCCTCGGCGGTTGAGAGGGCTATAAAATTTTGCCTCTTGGAAGACCATGAAACAAGGCAATTTCCTAGAAACTGACAGGTTTCACTAGTACTCTTCCTATCCACTCTAAAACCCGCATAGTCGGCATCCGAAAAATCGTCATAGAAAATTGTCCGGTCTTCGGATACCACAAATCCATTCTAATGGTGCCCTTAAGATATCTAATAATGCATTTTACAGCAATCAAATGGGACTCTTTAGGACATGATTGAAATCTAGTATAAAGACAAACACTAAACATAATATTCGTACTACTAGCCGTTAAATATAATAAACTACCAATCATTCTACGATAGAGTTTAATGTCTACATTTATACCTTGTTCATCCTTGTCAAGTTTTATGTGGTAGCCATAGGAGTTTTGCTTGTCTTAGGCCCTTCAAGCCCAAATTTCTTGATGAGTTCCTTCGCGTACTTGGCTTGATTTATAAAAATCTCATCATTCCTTTGGTTGATTTGGAGTCCAAGGAAGTAGTTAAGTTTGCCCATCATAGACATCTCAAATTCCTCCTTCATGCATGATTCAAAATCTTTACAAAGTTTTTCATTAGTAGATCCAAATATAATATCATCAACATATATTTGAATAATAAGAATATCATTTTCAACATGTTTGGTAAACAAAGTGGTATCTATTGTACCTTTAGCAAAACCATTAGAAATAAGAAATGATGAAAGTCTTTCACACCAAGCTCTAGGAGCTTGTTTTAAACCATATAAAGCTTTGTCTAGTTTGAAAACAAAATTCTGATGTGTAGGATCAACAAACCGGGGGGTTGTTCAACATACACCTCCTCTTCAATAAACCCATTTAAAAATTTACTTATCTATTTGAAAAAGTTTAAAATCTTTATAGGAAGCAAAAGTAAGTGTTATCCGTATGGCTTCAAGCCGTGCTATGGGTGCAAATGTTTCCTCAAAATCGGCACCTTCGATTTGGGTGTAACCTTGGGTCACTAATCTAACTTTATTCCTAACAACATTGCTCGACTCATCCAACTTGTTCCTAAAAATTCATTTAGTACCAATTGTTGGTCTATCATGGGGTCTAGCGATAAGATGCCAAACTTGATTGCGCTCAAATTGATTGAGCTCTTCTTACATGGCAAGCAACCAATATGAGTCGCCCTTGGCTTCGAGGATGTTCTTTGATTCAAAATAAGAAATAAAAACATAATGACCACAAAGATCATGGAGTTTAGAACGAATAGTTACCCCTTTGATACATCACCTATAATTAGATCCTTGGGGTGATGTGGAGTGAATATCTAATCCTTTGGAAGTGGTTGTGGTGGCTCCACTTCAACTTCTTGAACATCACTTTGCGCATCAATCTTTGGCTCGTCTTCTTTTATAGGTGAATCCTTCAAGGTAATCCTCTCCATGTCTTCACCTAAGGAATCTATTTCTATAACATTCTCAACAAAAACATTAGATTCTTCAAATTTTACATGTATAGATTCTTCAATAGTTAATGTAGATTTATTGAAGACTCTATAGGCTTTACTAGGGTTAGAGTAACCAACAAAAATAGCTTCATAAGATTTTGCATCAAACTTACCTAAATTATCTTTAGTATTTAAAACAAAACATTTATAACAAAAAACTTTAAAATAAGAAACATTTGGTTTTCTTGAATAGTAGATTTTGAAAGAAGTTTTAGAAGTGTTTTTGCAAAAGAAAACCATATTTGATATGTAACAAGATGTGTTTACGACCTCAGCCCATAGGTATTGAGGGAGATCGTATTCATTTATCATAGTCCTAGCCATTTTTTGAAGTGTTCAATTTTTCCTCTCAACTACTCTATTTTGTTGTGGAGTTCTAGGAAAAGATAATTCATATTTAATTCTATTTTCTTCACAGTAAGTGATAAAAGATTGACTATTGAATTCACCACCTCTATCACTCCTTATTCGTAAAATTGAAGAATCATTTTCCTTTTCAACTCTTTTCCTAAATGTTTGAAAATGTGAAAAGACTTGATTTTTGTGTTCTAAAAAGAAAACCCAAGTAAAACAAGAAAAATCATCAACCAAGACAAAAGCAAAACGATTTTCACTTAAATTTTTGGTTTTAGTAGGACCAAACAAATTCATATGAATTAACTCCAAAGTTCGTGATATCATGATATCTTTGATGGATTTGAAAGAGGACTCGGTTTGTTTTCCAAGTTGGCACGCATCACAAATGCGGTCATTTTTAAATTTCAAGAAAGGAATACCTTTCTTCGTGTCCTTGTTGTTTATTCTAGATAGATGATCAAACGAAATATGGTTTAGTCTCCTATGCCACAACTAAGAGTATCATTGAAGGCATTCAAACAAGTGGCATTATATTGCATATTAGACATATCAATCATGTATACATTGTTTTCACGAAATTCGGAATGTATACATGCATTTGTTTGTCTATAAAAAACATTACAAGCTAAGTCATCAAAAATCACATTAATACCTTTATCACAAAGTTGACTAACACTCATGAGATTATACTTGAGGCCATCAACTAAAGCAACATTTTCAATCATAGGAGATGAACCAAGTTTAGTGTTACCTATACCAACAATCTTTCCTTTGGAATCATCTCCGAAGGTGACGGTGCCACCTTCATGGTATCTTGATAGGGTTACAAAGTTGTTGATATCCCATGTCATGTGCCTTGAGCAACCACTATCAAGATACCACCGCTCCCTGCGTCTTTGAGTTTTGGAGTGTACCTACATCATGTAACATAATTGTTGAATTTGGTACCCAAATTTTCTTGGGTCCTTTAATGTTAGCATTACGAACCCAAACATGATTATTTGAGGCATTTATTCTATCAAAACAAAATTTAGTTAAGTGACCCTTTCGGCCACAATAAGTGCATACATAAACTTTATCATACATGAATGCATGATGAGTGTGTGGAGTGTGAATGTTTGGTTTGTGCACATGATTGGCATGATGAGAGTGCACATGTTGTGACTTGTGAGTATGGGTGTGTGTAGCATGAGTTTGTTTCTTTGGGATATATTTCTTAGGAAACATAGCCTCCAATCTAGATTTATCAAATTCACATTTCTTTAAAACTTCTCCTAAAGAGTTAATTTTATTCTTTAGTATGAAAATCTCATCTTTATCTATCAAAGAAAATTTAGCTTTACAAGAAATCTTATAAGCATCAAATCTTTTTGAGTGAAAGTGAGAGTTGAAAATAATTCATCCTTTTCTTTTGTGAGCAAGAAAACTTTGTGGTTTAGAGTTTTATTTTTCTTTTTCATTTTTAAATATTTCTTTTAAGAAAATCATAATTATGAGATAATTCTTCAAAAGTTTCTCCTAATTCATCCTTGGATAATTCACAATCTTCAATAGATGATTCGGGGATTACCTTATTTGTATTTTCATCAGCCATGAAACACATGTGGGTCGTGTCAACTTCTTTTTCGGATTCACTCTCCGAATCCCAAGTGGCCTTTAAAGCCTTCTTCTTGTATGGCTTCTTAGAGGTGGAGGGTTTGCTCTTATTTTCCGGACACTCCGCAACTATGTGCCCCAGCTTTCGGCAATTGAAGGAAATGATCTTCTTTTCTTCTTTTCATTACCATCTTCTTCTATTTTTAAACTTTACTTTGTTGTACATTCTCTGAACATTCTTTACAAGAAGAGAGAGATCTTCATCATCCTTTTCTTCATAATCTTCGTCGGAGTAAGTATAAGAGCTTTGAAAGCGATTGCTTTCTTCTTTTCAGGAGCCATCTCTTCTCTATCTTTTCTCTCCATCTCATAGGTCTTGAGGTTCCCAATGAAATCAATGAGCTACATTTTCTCCTTGTCGTTGAGCTCCTTTAAGGTTGTAGCTTTGACTTTCCAAGATGGAGGGAATGCACGAATGATCTTCCTTAATTTTTGATTGTTGTCAATGTCGTCACCTAAGGAAGCAAGCCCATTAGTTATTTTAGTAAATTTAGTAACCATATCATCAATAATTTCATTTTCTTGCATGGTAAAGTTTTCATATTGGGAACTAAGAGGTTAACCTTAGCCCTTTTAACTTGTGATGTTCCCTCATGAGTGACTAAAAGGTGAGTCTAAATCTCATATGCGGATTTGCAATGTATGACTCTAGCAATATCATCATCATTAAGAGCTTGAAGCAAGGCACAGTGTGCCCTAGCATTTGCGTCAAACTCTTTCGTGGCAATATCGGACCAAGTATCCTCATCACCAAGGGGTGCGCCTAAAAGGTTTAGTCACCACCTTTGCAACCCAACTTTCTAAGGATTGCAAAAACACGGTCATCTTAATCTTTCATATGGGAAAGTTAAGGCCATCAAACTTGGGTGGGGTTTTAATACCTTCGGTCATCTTTACTAATGCGTATGAGGATGAAATATGAAAAATGTGATTAGGAATTTTGGATCTCTCTAAGGATGTTAAGCTAAAAACCTAGAGACTAAAGCTCTGATACCAGTTGGAAAACACCTAGAGGGGGTGAATAGGTGTTACGCTAATCAAATGCACTTTAAAAAACAAGTTAAGATATATGATGTAAGCGGTCACTCAAAATAAGAAATTGAAGCCGAATTTCCCGTGAAGAGCTCTAGAACTTTTCCTCTTGATTCCTCTAAATTATGAGTTGAGGTGCTTAATTGCTTCCTTATCGGTATGATTATAGACCGAAAATGCAAGAATATGAAATGAATGCAATAATGAAGACAAAGCAAGTGTTAGCACAAGTATAAGAATGTAAAACAATAAAGAGCAAAAGGAAAACAATCGTAAACACAATAGAATTTGTTTCGAGGTTCGAGCCACTGCTCTACATTCCCGCCTTCACTACTATGAAGGATTTTCACTAAATTCACAAAGGGAACTTTCACATAGGAACCTTGCACCCAAGGGATTACAATTGGTCTACACAAGACCGGAGTATCCAACTCCAACAATACAATCCTTACACAAGGGGAACCACAACTCAAAGAATATAAGTCACTTGGTGATTTAGAAAGGTCACAAACTCTCTCTTACAACTTCTATAGAGTGGAGTATGATTTTTGGATCAAGAAGTAATGTGAGAGAAAAATTTCAGTAGTAAGAGTTTAGAAGACTTGAAAACCAGCTGAATACTTTGCAATAGAAAGAACTTTGAAAATGGAATGCAATGAAACACTTCTTCTCTTGAAAACTTGAAACTTGGATATTTTTCTTGTTACAAACCAAAGACTCATGACCTCTATTTATAGGCTAAAGATAAATACCATTCATAAGTGTTACCAGGTCATTAGGGGTGAGTTTAACCACTTGAAAACAAGAAATAGCCGTTGAAATCCATAAAAAATAAAACAGATCCAAAATAGAGCCGTTGGGTCAATCTAGACAGCTGACCGGCAGGCCATCTGGCAAACTAGCCGTTGGCTCCGGTCGACCGCCCGGTCGACCGGTAGGCAGTTTATGAAGGAGAGTTTTGAAATGCCAGTCGACCGTCCCGGTCGACTGGCCCAAACAGAGAGTGAGTGGCTTGCAGTCAGTTGACCGGTCGGTCGACCGCCCCGGTCGACCGACAGACGTGCACAGCATGCATGCCCATGGTCATAAGGCCTGGTCGATCTAGTTGGCCTGAAACAGTACCGATCGACTGACCGGTCGACCGTACAAGCCTAAATTAGGATAAACAACAGATTTTTGGATATGAAAAATATTTTTAAAATAATTTTCATTGGTTTGAGGGTTAAGAAGCATGGTATAGGAGATAAAATACATGTTCTAAACTTGATATAAAAATTTGAAAAATTATGAAACATGTATATCAACCAAACATGTAACAAAATCAATATCACCAAAACTTGTATCTTGAAAAGTGTATTTTTGTGTGGGTAACTTCTTGAGCACATATATCATATCCTTACTCTTAATATGCTAAAACTCTTACAAGGTTTAGGAGACTATAAGGTTTTCAATCGGGTTTTTCCATTTGCATCGTTGAGTTTGCTTGAATTATTGATCTTGTATTTGAGTCATCTTGAGTCAACACCACCTTCCTTTAGGGAAGAAACATCTTGAATCCTAATAACCCTGAAATAGTTTTAAACACTTACACTGAATTAGTACAAATAACTTTATATGCTTTGTGATCATCAAAACTCTAAAACCGGGTGATTGTAACCTTGGGCCAACAAAACAGACTCTCAACTTCAAGAGTGCAACAACCATCACTATCCTCTCATTCTCCTTCCTCCACCGAACGAAGAATGAAGGAGACATCGCCACCGTGGAACAGTGCAAGATTTCTGCAGTAAGGAACTCTCAAGAAGCAGCTCAGACTCTCATGAAGATTTCCACTCTATTTATAGAGAGAAAAGAAGCCCAAGCGTCAAACTGCTCAGGATTCTAACACCAAAGAAGACGAAGAGCCACTCAATCAGTGACATACACGTGTTATGATGGTTCAGATCGAAACGACCGCGTTAGATACGCCACACCTTTCTCGAATGCTATGACTCCTCGAAAAGGGGCAGGTAATGACCAATGTTATGGAGGATATGACACACATTTAAGTTCCTGCCAGCCTGTAGAGCAACATACGCCACTGCAAGATGAAACTTGAAGCGACGATAATCGATACATGTCCAAACCCAAAATTCCTATCTACTCCTCTCTCTATTAGAGTCCTGGAACTTATAACCCCCGAGGGAAGTTCTCAACTTCTTAAGGGAAGAGAGTAGAAAGGGTATCTGTAATGGTCACTTTCTGACCCTCCGGAGATCGTGACACGCGTCTACCGAGTTTCTAAGGGATACATGATGCGTGGCCACTTCTAGAACATCTGATCCAGTGCATACGTCGTTGTCGAATTTCAAGTGGGCCGGGTAATTCAGAGATGAGATTCAGTTAAGGGAGATCTCTATCTCTAAGCCCAATCATCATCCAAACGAGAAAGTTACTCCCCGAGGAAAGTTCATCCTTATCTTTAGTAAGGCACGGATCGTCAGATAGAGATGGACACTCCCCTATCTCGATTTGAATCAGCATGTTCAGCTCAACTGCCATCAAGATAAGGAGTTTTAGTATTCAAACTGAGCGGGACTTCTCAGCCTTATCTTGTTGATATGACCTATATGAATAACAGATCCCTCCCAATGTAGAGGGAGATCATCATTTTAATTCAGAAATCCTAGCACACCAGAAAGTCCACTTGTAATTACCATTGTTATAGTGAAATTTTCCTCTCTCTCTCTCTCTCTCTCTCTCTCTCTCTCTCTCTCTCTCCCTCCCCTCGTAGTTTTTTTTTCTTTCCGCATTTTTTCATGTAAGCTATATATGTTTTTTATTGCTTTCTATGATTAGATTATACTCACTCTATTATTTTGGTAGTGGATTGATTCCTTAGGAATTTACCCACAACACATAGCCAAAAATGCCCACCTATCTTTTGCCACCAAAACGACACAACTAGAACCCTTGTACTCCATCAAGTTCCATCCCATGACTAATGCTCTCAGTTTAGTCAGTTTCTGTTGAAAAAATATAAGCCTGATAGCATCATGCAAAAATAGGTTCAACTCATTTTTCAAGGGAGTCATGTTTGGAGCCCGTAAAAATTGGGCAAAGAAAAGCAAAATCAAAATAGGACTCACGACGATCAAAATCACTCCCTAACACAACCCAACCACCAATAAATCAATTTTTTACTCGGTCTGTCAGAAATCCAGCATTTTCTCTTAAAAATGAGAGAAAAACAGACAAGGCCTGAATTCATTTCAACTCTTTTTTTTCATCCAAACAAATATCTCACATTTAAAAAGCTCATGGAGTCCACAAAAATCAAAGAAAAAAAACTCACTTTTTGAACAATTTTTCACTAAATAAACAGGCCCTAAAAGAGAAAAAGAGAAAACAAGATAGAAAACCGGTGATTTATTGTATTATAATCAGTAAGGAATTCGTTGTGAAAGATAATGTCCCTATTCTCGCTAGTATTAAGAATGTTTTAAATGTTTGTTTATGCTGTGAAACGTAATATTGTGTTTTGTTTGATGGAGAAAAAGAAAACAAAAGAAAGAAGAAGTGCTTCGTTTGAAGAAGAGAAAGATCATATGAAAAAAAAGTAAGGACCGGGGACAAAATTCTACAAAAGAAATTATCGAAGTGGCAAAGCCCTTACGGCAGTACAAGATATTTGGTGGTTTATCGATCATTCTCCTTGACTCTAGACTATGGCTCTCGACTCTAAATTAAAAAAGGGTTATTTCTGTATATATATCACTCAAATTTTTTGTTTTTCTGAAATTACTAATAAAATCTTCATATTTCTAAAATTATCTTTTAATTATTTAATTTGATCAAATTTATCTCATGTTATCTTTTTAACAGTTTTAAATTCAAATACTTTTTTACTCTCTGTTTTTAATCTAATTTATATCCAATGTTATCTTTTCCTCTCTTCCTGTATCCTCTCTCCCTCCCCTCCTCTGCATCTCCCTTCTCTTAGGAGCGCGAGTGCCCCGTGAGCCTGAGTGCTCCTTCGGCGGGCATGGAGTTGGTTAATTTGATCAATTAACTGAATGTGGGGTATTAAAGAAATTTTTCAAAATTTAACAAAATATTCCTTTTAGATGCATTTTAACTGACGGCAAGAATTAGAGTGGTAATTTTAAAAATACGAGGATTTGACGGGTAATTTCAGAAATACAAAAGATTAGGTATATATAAAAATAATCCATTAAAACAAGAAATAAGAAGAAGAGATGTAAGAAGAATAAGAGTTGTTATTATTGTTCTCGAAGCCATTGTTCTCGAAGCCAGGTTTCGTTTTCAATCATTGATTAAATCCTGAGTTTATTTTCAATCATTGTGCTTTAAAGTCAGCTTTATTGCTCTTGTTAAAGATTTCTTCCAATGATTTCTTCTTACTTACTTAATAATAAAAGCAGAAATTTATAATATTGATCCGTGACTTCTCCAAACTTGCGTCACACAAAAATATAAATATATCTCAATCCCGGTCCCTTTCAGAATACTAATTCTCCTCTGAAAATTTTCAAAAGAAAATTTAATCACAGGGAACTTAACACCCAAAAAAATTGTTAAGTTCTTTTAATTTGTGTTTCTCTAAATTCTAATAGATAATCTCGAGTCCCCCGTAAGTGGCATCTCGGTCGGCTTTGATTTATAAGAGCTCCGCTCACTCAAAAGTTACTGGTTCGAGTCTTGTCGCAAACATATTTATAATATATTTAATTTGAGACCATAGATGAGATTCTGAGTTTGCTCACAGTGATCACCAGTGTATTACTAAGTTAACTAGAGGTAGCATCGATCCCGCTTTTTGTATAAAATAATGTTTTTTTTCTTGTTGCACATCGTATAAAAGATATTTGTAAATAAATAAGTAGATTTAGTCAAATCAAAGGATAAGCTTAATTTGAAACATAAACCCCAAATCTTAATCAAGTATATATAATATTATACATGTATGATCTCCATGCAAACGTGGAGACCTAACCCTTATCATATCCAATCTCATGGGTTCAAAATATGCAAAAATGAACATGTTTCACAGATCTTTGTATGAATTTTCACTAAGGACAACAAAAAATATGTACCAGAAATCTCAATCACAACTACCCACAAAAAAAGTAGACTCTTGGCCCTCAACAGCACCAGAAAATTTCAAACTGTCCACACTTGTGATCAAAGCAAGATCCTGTCTACTTCTATATAAACACTAATTGGTAGTTTGGAGACAAGTATTCTTCAGCCTTTGATCATGGCATCTACAGAGATGACATCCACCACCACCACCGCCGCCACCAATGACCTCCGGAAGATGGCGCCGGAGATCGGGGATGGGGGTTCGGCGCCGCCTCCGAGGAGTTACTTCGGCGTGGATTTCGCTCTGAGGTTGCTGCTTCTGGCGTGCTCGGTTGCGGCGTTGGTGGTTCTGGTGACCAGTGACCAGACCAAAGAGTTTCCGACCGGCCTCCCGCCGCCTGCGCCGGCCTATGTGTCCCGGGATGCCAAGTTTAAGCACTCTCCGGCTTTCATGTAAGTTCGATTTGCGTAAGCTGTGCATGATAAATATCTAAAGATTTTTCAAAATATAAATACTTTTTGACTTATTGTTTATTGACATATGATACCACTGACGATAGGATGCAATTGTTTTCCAGCTAAAATATATTCATACTTGTAAAATAAAACAAGAGAGAATCGAGCATGTAAAATAGAATCTAATAAGTATGTTATAGAAAAGGTGAGGGAAGCATAAATATGAACTTGGACTAAAATAAGAAATATTTGGGATAAATAATTTGTTATTGTTGTCTTTCGGAACAAAACACAGAATAAAACCTAGACTATTTAAAATAGTCCCAGAAAGTTTTTAAGTATTAACACTTAGAACAACCTTATGTATTAATTTCATTTTACCTTACTTTAACTTGCATAAAATCAAACAAATTTATTTTTTTTCTAACACATTTTTTTTGTTCTTGAAAATGATATGAAGATATCTCTTCTCCGCTCTCGCCGTCACCTGCGTTTACACCATCATCGCTCTCTTGGCGTCCGCCTCTGTCATCTCCAGCCCTTCTCCGTCGCCGGAACTCTTGTTCCTTCTCATTCTCTTCGACGCGGTAAAAAAAAAAGAAAAAGAAAACCCTGTTCTTAGTTTCCTCTCATCTTCTCTCAGTTATTTACTCACAAACATTCAAACAGTTGATAGCAGGAATAATGGCGTCGGCCACGGGCTCCGCCGGCGGAGTCGCCTACATCGGGCTCAATGGCAACTCTCATGTAGGCTGGGCCAAGATCTGCAACAAATTCGGCAAGTTCTGCGGCCACATTGCGAGCTCGGCCGCCCTGTCCCTCGCCGCCTCCATCATCCTCATCGTGCTTGTGGTGCTCTCGTCGTTCTCCATGTATCGTCGCAGCCGGTGATCGATCTGACCAGCGGCGGTCTGGGATGAGCGTAAATCGAGTACTGCACAGTTGTGATTGCTAGCTGGTAGTTGGTTGTTGCGTTTGGAGTCTGTTTAGTTGCATGCAAGTGTCTTGCAGTTGTGAGTAGGTTTTGCGCAAGTAAGTTTCCGAAGTGGTTAGTTGGTAATGTAAAAATATAAGTGAGAAAATGTATTGTTACTTATGGTGTTTGGTAGAACTGTAAGTAACTGAGAATTCAATTTATGCTGCTTAGTTGTGAGCTTGCAAGTAGAATGTAAACTATAATTATATAAATAATTAAGTTTAATAATAATAAAAATTAATCTAATAATAAATTATTTTAATCTAATAACTAAAAAATATTAATCAATGATAAAAAATTGTAATATAATAATAAAAAAGATTAATCTAGTAATAAAAAAGATTAACCTAAAATTAAAAAGAGTAATCTACTAATAAAAATGAATTAATCTACTAATAAAAAAAGATTATCCTAATAATTAAAAAAGATTTATCTACTAATTAAAAAGATTAAAAATATTAATCTAATAAAAAAAAACTTTAACCTTATAATAAAAATGATTAATCTGATAATTAAAAAAGATTAATCTACTAATAAAAAAATATTATAATGATAATACAAGTACAAATGAGTCTGTAATTAGGCCATAAAATTAACTATTTGATCTGCAAGTGAACTTTGCAATGCAAATTGCAAACAAGCAATTGGAATTTTTTTTGACCAGTGTGTGCTTGAGTTTGTTGCAAAGTGTTTGCGAATGTTTTGTATTGAATTTTTTTTTTTTCACTTATTGCTAGCTCAACTGGGACTTATTAAACTCAAGAGCTGCTTTCACTTCTTTATCAGTGAGCTAAACTTGACCCTTGACAAGAATTTAATTTAATGTATGTCAACATCTGGATTAGACTAGGGATAAGGTTTGGACTAGGTTTTAGGTTGGGAATCACTATCTGGACTTTTTTGAAACCACCTAACCCATTTTGGAAGAAATTTTAGAAGATTTGGATCTTTTCTCATCTACGCTAGGGTTAGTGGTCACTTTAAGTCGATAATCTCAACTACCCACTACTTTATGAAAATTTATGATTTAAATTTTTTATAACTAACATCATAACTCCTATGCATTACACTAGTAATTGTTTTATATTGCTATCGTACCATCCTCTAATTCTAAGACAGACGAGAAGATTTAAACCTCTGAGGATGGTAGCATCCGAAGCCGATATAATTTGGAAAATCTAAAATTTTTTTTATCTTGGTGGTTTATGGATTTTCTTTTTTAAACCACAGTGTGGTTGAGATTACTTGTTCTCATCACTGATTTTATGCAGTCAACCACGTACATAAATAAAATTAAGTTTACAAAATTTAATGCAGTGCCAAAATATCACGTGTGCGAGGGCTCGAACTCGTGATCTGCTGTGGAGAGCGGTGCTCAATAACCCAAGCAGGGCCACTAGGCCACTTGTGTGGAACAATAATAAATTTACACATGTTGTCAAACATTATTCTATTAGTTATAACATTTTTCATCACTTAATCAAGTTTCATCACAAATTTTGCGCTCTAGATACCATGAGAAAAATCATTTTTAGGTGATTTAAAATGGGAGATCAGTGGTTCAACGATGTCCTAAGAACGAGGTTTAAAAAGTTAGCACATATACTTGGTTTTGATGAATTCAGTTGGGTGCTTGTTGAGTGGTTACAGTCCCAGCCTTAGTTTTTTTCCATATCTAAACTGTCTCCAGGGCTCAGAACTGTTGTTTATTTTTGCATCATTTGATGCTCTCAGTGACTAATTCTCTTTCTCTGATGCACATGGCGTATATACACACAAGAAAGGCGCTTGAAGCAGGATATAATAACATAGCTTTCGAGGGTGAGCGTCACCACAGTGCACCGCCGTAATGAGACTTTACCAGAGCCCTAATTTTTTTTTTTAGGGAAGGGTCGGGTCTTGGCCCCTTATTATTGAAATAATAAAGAACAGAATATACAAGCGAGCGGGAGGGGAGAGGCGAGGAAGAGGTAGGTGGGATTACATGAAAGCAGAAATTACAACCATGGAAGCCGAGAAATAGAAAAACAAAACACTATGGCGGCTTGCAACACTAGTGAAGGGGAAAATAAGCTTGTCAAAAAGTCACCAGAGAAAATATCTGACCACTGAGCTCTCAGATAGAGAAGGATTTAGCTTTAAAGACCCGTTGATTACGTACCAGAGCGTTCATATGAGCTCTCTTTATCTAACTTCTTAAAACCTTGTAAATTAAGGGTCAAACTCTCCTGTGAGATCTGCTTGAAAATAGGATGCTATGGTCTCAGGGTTTATATGCATGTTATTTTGTACAAGTTCATCTAAATATGACAGGTTGCATGAGAGGTTAGCAGAAATACCTCTGACTGGCAGTTCAGCAAGTGTGTAAAACTGTTCTGAAGCCAAACGTTTTCGAATTACAAGTAGATTGATTTATCCAAACGCCTCTTGAAATTTTGTTGCTTATATACTTGTTCACTTTGTGCTGCAGATTATCATGTTGTGGTGGCTTAAGCAACTGCATATGTAAGGGAAATTCTGTCGCCATGCATGCTGCGAATTTGGTTTTCATCTCTCTTCTTGCATCGGTCAACCTATTGGCACGGAAAACATTCAAGAAATTTATGTTCATCACTGCAAATACAATGTCAAAAGTGTATTGCTTTATATACGAGTGTGGCGGAGATTTTCCGACACGATTGATCGAGCGATCAATTTCACACCACGGGGATTAGATGTTAGTATTTTGAGTACCTCATATTCATTAGAGAAGAATCAAGAATGAGGTGGAGTTGTTACAAACTTCAGAAATCATGCACGGACATAGAAATCATGCACGGACATGTACAGATTTTGTGCATGTTATTAGTTGACTAATTGGTTTTAGTCGACTAGGTTTTAGGCTAGTTGACTAATACTTGGGTGTAATCGACTAGGCCTCGCAACAGAAAGTTAGGGCTTCAGATTTTGTCAGAGTAGTCGACTAATTACTTGGCATAGTCAAGTATTAGTCGACTAATACTTCGCCCTAGTCGACTAATATCAGGTTATGGCAGTTTCTTTATACGGTTATGTTTTTTAGTTTGGGTTAGATTTAGATTTCTTTCTTTCTCTGAGGCGGTGCTAATTGGGTTGTTGAAATTTAGGTGGAGTAGGATCATCCTAAGGCCTATACAAACCCTTTAGAGTTGGCCTTTTAAAGGTGTGTCAAGAATCAAAGAGATTTCCACCATTGAGAGTTATAAGAGAGAGATATTCTTGTAACTCTTATATTTTTTCTTTTCTATTTTAATAGAGATTTCTCCTTTCCTCCTTGTAGATGTAAGCACTCTTGTCGAACCATGTTAAATATGGTGTTTTTTAGTTGTGTGGTGATTTAGTCTTAATTGCTTGCTAGTAGCAGATCTTCTACGCTTTCTTTTTCACTGTCGAGTTTTCAACTCAGTATTTCTCTGTTGTTGTATCGGTGTTGATAAACAACAATTGTGTCAGAGCAATGACTATCAAGATGACCACGATAATAAAGTTCGAGGTGGAGAAATTCGACGAGAAGTCCAACTTTCTGTTGTGAAAGATGCGAGTAATATCATTGCTCGTTAAGGAGGGCACACACAAGACCCTACTTGGATTGAGAAGAAGCCATCGAAAATGGAGGATGATGAGTGGAATGACATCGACTTTTATACAAAAGCAACGATCATACTTTCTATCAGACAAAGTCCTCTACAATATCATGAACGAGGAGACGACTGCTGATTTTTGGTGTATGCTGGAGAGCCTTTATACATGATGAAGAGTTTGTCGAATAAGCTCTTCATGAAAAAGCAGTTATACAACCTTCGAATGAAGAAAGGTACACTTATTCTACACAATCTTAATGCTTTTAATAGAATTTTAAGCGACTCGTTGGCTCTAGAGGTTAAGCTAGAAAAAGAAGACAAAGTTCTTCTGTTACTCTCTTCTCTTTCATCAACTTATGATCACTTGGCAACCACCATCATGTATGGTAAGGAGACCTTAGAGTTAGAAGATATCAGGCAGATGCTCCAAACAACGAGCTGATAAAGAGAACAGATTTTACAAAGGATACCTCAGGACTGGTTGTCAAGAGACAGAGAGAGATCACAGAGTAGGGGACCCAAAAGGGATCCAAACGCTTCTAGCAATTTTACTTTCTATTTTTGCAAGAAATTAGGACACATCAAGAAAAATTATATGAAATACAAGGAGATGCTGAAGAAGAGATGCGGTAAGGATTCTGATAGGGTTAGTATCAGTGAAAAGTCAGATCAAGCAGTGTTATCGAAGAAGTATATAAGAATCCATGAGATGTCTTGACGGCTGAGTCAGGAAAGGAAAAATACTCAGATGCTTGGTTACTTGACTCAAAGTGCACACATCACATGTGCCCAAAAAGGGAGTGCTTCGTGCCCAAAAAGGGAGTGGTTCATATTTACAAGCCTTATGATGGAGGCTCTGTGTAGATGAGTAACAACACCATGCGTAAAATGGTTGGCATTGGCAACATCCATATGAGGATGTTTGATGGACAAGCTTGAACCCTCACAAACGTACTCACGTTCCATACTTAAGGAAGAGTCTTCTCTCGTCTGGAGCTCTGAAAGCTCAAGAGTGCAAGTTTTTAGGTGCAGATAGATGTATAAAAATTATTAAGGGCTCCATGATGATTCTCAAAGGAGAACGGACTGCAAACTTGTACAAGATTAAATGAAGCATTATTATTGGTGATGCTTCAGCAGCAACAGAGAAAGAAGATACTGCAAGATTTGGCACATGCGTCTTAGACACATGAGCGAGCGTGATTTTCAAGTCCTACACAAAAAGGTACTCTACCAGTATCAAATATTGCAAACTTGATCTTTATAAAATTTGCATCATAGGTAGACAGCGTCGATTAGCTTTCTCTACATCACAACACAAGACAAAAGGCTTGCTAGATCTCATACATACAAATGTGTAGGGACCTTCGCCAGTAGCATCCATCGAGGGGTGCTAGGTACTATGTTACATTCATAGATGATTTCTCCAAGAGATTTTGGGTATACTTCTTGAAGCAGAAATCAAAAGTATTTCAGAATTTCAAGGAGTGAAAGACTATGGTAGAAAATCAGAAGAGGCGAAAGGTAAAAATCTTAAGGTCCGACAATGGAGGCAAGTATACCTCCACAGAATTCAAAGCTTACTTAGCTGGCAAGGGCATCGAACACCAATTAAGTATTCCAGGGTGATCAGAACAGACTGGAGTAGCAGAATGTATAAATCGGACATTTACAGAGCGTGCCCGCAGTATCGTGTTACAGGCTGACATGTCGAAAGATTTGGACAGAGGCAATGACTCATGTGAGTTATCTAATATATAGGCCACCATCAACATCCATTGATCTTCAGATCACAGAAGATATATGGCGAGGAGAGCCTGTGGATTATTCAGCCTTATGGATTTTCGGTTATTCATGGTATAGTTTGGTTGATAGTCAGAAAAGGAACAAACTGGAGTCCAAGTCTATAAAGTGTATCTTCACCGGTTCACCAAAAGAGTTAAGGGTTTTAGACTTTGGGATCACGAGACAAAGAGCGCCTTTACTAGCGGAGATGTAGTTTTTGAAGAAGAATCAATGTTATAAGAAAAGTGAGAGACAGAGGATAAAGCACAAGCTGAAACTCCAGACAGTTCGGCAGACACTCAGAAAAAGGAGTTGAGTTCTCAGGGAACCCTAAAAGACCTGACGGGTTAGAAGAGGACTCCTCAGATTCAAATATGAATGAATAGAAGGATACTCAAGAGCAACCTAGACCATTGAGGCATTCAGTCAGAGTTACGGTGCCTCCAGCAAGGTATAACTGGGAAGATGGGTATGTCTTCATCGCATTAGCAACAAAAACTGGGGACCCCAGTAGTTACAGGGAAGCGATTGAGGCAGATGACCACAGCAAATGGATTGCAGCCATGGAGCAGGAGATGGAGTCTTTGGACAGAAATTAAACATGAAAATTAGTAGATCATCCAAATGACTCTAAGGCAATAGGTTACAGATGGGTCTTTCGCAAGAAGAAAAATGAGCAGTACAAAGAAAGATTAGTTGTGAAAGGATATGCTCAGAAGAAGGATATTGACTATAATGAGATCTTCTCTCCTATATTCAAGCATACGTCTATTTGGATGTTATTGCGATAGTAGATCGGTTTGATATAGAGTTGGAACAGATGGATGTCAAACAAGTGTTTCTGCACGGTGAGCTGGAAGAGATATACATAAAGCAACCTGAATGTTACATTTAGGAAGATAAAGAAAACAAGGTGTGTATCTAACTAAATCCCTCTATGGACTTAAGCAGTCTCCTGTGCAGTAGTATAAGCGGTTCGACTCTTTTATGATCAATACCAGATACAACCAATGTGAGTATGACAGTTAAGTCTATTTCAAGCAGAATGATGATCCAACATATTTGCTGTTATATGTAGATAATATACTAATTGCTGCAAGAAACAAGATACATATTCAAAAGCTTAAAGCTCAGCTCAAGAAGGAATTTGACTTGAATAATTTTGGAGAAGTCAAGAAGATCTAAGGTATGGAGATCACTCGAGACAGAGGCTGATAGACTTTGGTTATCTCAAGAGAACTATGTTCTCAAGGTGTTGAAAAGATTCAACATGGCAATAAGCAAGACCAATCACCACTCCTTTGGTAGGTCACTTCAAATTATCCTCTAAGCAGTGTCCGCAATCGCCAGAAGAAGAGGAGGAGATGTCTCGAGTACCATATACTAGTGTAGTGGATCACTCATGCATGTTATGGTCTGCACTAGGCATGACTTAGCCTATGTAGTTAGTATAGTAACTCAACTCATGTCAATCCAAAAAAGCAACATTAAGAAGCAGTAAAGTGGGTGCTACGATATCTATAAGGGACTTCAAAACTAGGCTTGGTGTTTCAGAGATTGAAAATAGGGAAGGTTAGAGAATTAGAAAGCTATGTTGTGTAAGTTCACCTAGAGGGGGGGTGAATAGGTGATGGCTAATCTAATGGTCACTTAATGCCAAATAATGCGGAAGTAAAAAACTATTATGACCTAATTAAACTTTTACACTAAACACCACGTATAACACAAGAGTGTTGTCAAATTTCTCGTGAAGGGCTCTGGACAAACTCCTCTAGATTCCCCTGGATATGGGTTGAGGTGCCGCGTTGGCTCTCTTGGTTAAATACAAGTGTTAGCAAACAACCCAAGCATGTATATCAATTAAGCACACAAGTATATCAAGCATATAGATATAAACACAATAATTGAATGCAAGATATAGACAAGGAGATAGAGAGAGAGAGAGAGAGAGAGTGAGCAATCGCAAACACAGGGGATTTGTTTCGAGGTTCGAGCACCCTTGCTCTACATCCCCGCCTTCGACACACGAAGGATTTCCACTACAATCGATCCCACCGGATCACTCGGTGCCACAACACCTACAACTCTCGGACTCCCTAGTCCGTACACACGCAAGCCCACCGGCTCACCGAGGCCGCACCTCAAACAAAGAGTTCGCACCCGAACCCGAAACACCGAGTCCACGCTAGGACCCGAAACAATGCGAACACAGACATCCGCCTCCTCAAAGGAACAAAGATGAACTTTGGTGATCACAACTCTTGATCACCTAAAATCCTCTCACAAAAACACTCCTATAGGATGAATGATCAATGGATAGCTCAAGTGTATGTGTGAGAAAAATAAGGATGAGAGTGGTGGAGGAAAACTCAAAGAATCACTTTTAACACTCTTGATAAAAACTTCCCTTTTGATAGGAAATATTTGCTCTCAATTTTGTGGAGAAAACCTCTTAAAAGAATAGGAAAAACTGGCACAAAAACTCTCCAAAAATCTTGTTGAAAAACAATGCCCAAACCCTCAAATTTATAGGCTCAGAAAAACTAGCCGTTGGGGTTCTGTCAGGGCTGTCGGTCGACCGCCAGGCCGACCGGCCAACGGTCATATTTCAGACCGTCTGAGCCATCGGTCGACCGGTCGGTCGATCGAGCCAGGATACAGAGAGTAAACTCTCTGTCCGGTCGACCGAGCGGTCGGCCGGGGCCTTTCCAGAGAGCAGACCTCTCTGGATGGTCGACCGGGTCGGTCGGCCGGCCCTCCTGCAGAACTGGCGTGCACGTCCGTGCACGTCGGTCGACCGGGTCGGTCGACCGGCTGAAGCCAGGTCAGGTCTGAACTAGGGATTAAAAACTTGGTCTTTTTGGTTGAAGTAAAATCCCATAAATACACAGAAAATCTACAAAAATAGTTTTACTAATATACTTTGATAAACAAATATGCTTGCACAAAATCAAGACATGTTACAAATGTTTTGGACTATTTTTGTAACTTGAAAATATTGGTTCAAAATGAAAACTGTATTTTTCAAAACTTGATTTTTCTAAAACTTGTTTTTCCAAAACTTCTCCAAATACAAAAACAAGATATTTAAACAACTTTTAAAGCATAGTGTGTATGGATATGATCCACTACACAAACATGATGAAATATCTATGTTTTTGACATTAAGCTCTAAACATGATTTTGGATAAAAGATATGTAAACTTGAAAAACCAAAATCCAAACATGTATTTTTTAAAATAGAAAATCTTTTGTAAAAACAAAACTATCAAGAGTGTGTGTGTATAAGTACTTGAGCAATCCACCAACTACTCTATCCTTTACATTTTATCTAAAAATAAAATCTTCTAAAAACAAACCTAGACACAAGTCTTCATCTTCTTGAAGTCTTCACTTGAAGCCTTCTTGACTTGGTCCAAACACCGTGCTAGCTCTAAAACTTGACTTCAAATCCTTTGATGAAGCTATACACCTACTAAGATCTTGATCATAAATCTGTCACTAATTAAACACAAGATCATTAGTAAACATAACTACATGAGTTGATCATCATCAAAACTAGAGTGATGGGCCTTTGGGCCAACAATCTCCCCCTTTTTGATGATTACAAAACTCGTGAAGTTATATATGCATGGATTAAAGTAAAGCTTCAAAGAAGCTCCCCTTAACTCATGCATAACACATAAACAAATAAATATGCAAATTATGCTCATAAACATGTACGCAAATCAAGGAGATAAACATGCTAACAAGCATAAAACAAATCAAATTCTTTTTCTCTTATTTGCAAAACAAAACATATATGCATAAACAATCCTTTTTCTAAAACATGCATATAAATCCAAAATCTTTCTCCCCTTTTTGTCAATCATCAACAAAAGGGTAAAAACACAATCAACAAATTTTTCTCCCCTTTTTGTCATAAACAAAGAGACCAATAAGGGGTGTAAATAAATAAGTCAATAAAAGGTTATATGCGATATACATTCATGAAGAGGAAGACGGTTAAGTAACTTCCCTACACATATACATTACATGAAAGAGGAATGACAAGCCCTAATTCACATAACGTATAATATGTAATGCATAAGAGGAGATGTGAAGCTCTCCCTACACACGTGTGTCACATAAAGAAGAGTTGTCAAGCTCCTCAATATACAATACACTCAACATGAATCTATATGTAGAAGAGATGTTAAGCTCTCCTTGCATATAAGAAATACACATCAAAAATTTTGAATTTTTTTTCTTATAAAACAAAATTTTGAATTTTTCTTTCTTAAAACAAATTTTGAGATATCAAATAAACATAATTTTTTTAATTTTGATACCAATTTTAAAACATAATGATCAATTTTTTTTTTTTCATAAGCTTATGCATTATGTTTAAAATATCAATTGAAAAATCAATTGAAAATAAAGGTTTGAATTAAGCTTAGCGCATAAACTTACTATGTGCTTTTAAACATGTAAAACAATTTTAGCTTAAGCACAAAAAACTCATATATATGTATGAAAAATGAGTATACCAAATGAAATTGATACATACATATATAAGAAAATAAAATATGAGTATATACAAAAATAGAGTCAAATTGATACCAATTGAAACGATTCAATGATACAATTGAAACAATAATAGGATCATGTGTATATCTCATAAACATTGAAGAATAAATAACTAGTTAAATTAATTTTTGAAAAACTAGTTAAAGATCCTTCAAAAACATGAAACCAAATCATATGTATTTCATGAATCATACCAAATACACAAGAGATGACACTCAAAATCGATTAAGCTCATAAAAGTGTTCATGAAACAAAGTCATGACAAAACAAATGAAGTATGAGTGTACAAGAATCATGTATATAGCAATTTCATGAAAATAGTCATTAAGGCTCAAAAACAAAATGTAAATTCATTTTTCATTTAAAAATAAAAACAAACTTCTAGGTATATGTATGATTTATCTAAATCTAACAATATGCATACATATCCCAAACATAAAACGAGTCTATAATATATATTTGCATGAAGGCAAGAGACTCAAAAAGGATATACATGTATATTTATTAGATTTGAATAAAAATTACATATACATGAAGTAAAAATACGAAAATTGGCAAAACAAGTGTAAATGGGGAAATCATCAAAACTAGCCTATACATGTGCATATAGTGGGGACAAATGATCATGAAGTGCAAACATATATGAATCAATTTGTTCTCACTATTTGTACATGTATAAATACAAGTTTTGATTAAAAAACTACATTTAAACTAGTATTTACCACATGAAACACAAAAACATGAACATACTTTATGATGTCAAAAATGAATAAGTATGTAAATAAACTAAGAGTTTAGAGATAGTTACCAACTATACTCCAAAGCTCCAAACATGGTGGTCATCCCACCAAAACTCCTTGATAGCGGTGCATCAAAAGTATATCCTTCTAGTCCGTGCATCCACCACCAAGGCACCAAATCTCTCACGGCTTGTGAGAGCCCTCACCTACATCAAATACATAAGGTGGGGACTTTGGTACCCATTTTTTCTTGGGTCCTTGGGGGTTAGCTGTGTGAGGAACCCAAACATTTTTATTAATAGCAAAATTTAAAACATTAATCCTATCATAACAAAATTTTGCTAAATGGCCTTTGCGGCCACAATGTGTACATTTATACACCTTAGTATGCTTATGTGTGTGAGTGTGATCATGACGTGCAACATAAGCAAATGCATGATGATGATGTGCATGAATATGTGGAGTTTGTTTCTTTGAAAACAAAGACTCCAATCTATTGTGATTAAAAGCACAAGAGCTCAAGGTTGAGCTCAAACTATTAATTTTATTTTTCAAAAAATTAATCTCACTATCATCAATGGTGGCATGTAGAGAGAGGTGAGATATAGAGTCATTTTTCTTTTTCTTTTTAGAAAAACTTTCTTTTTCTTTTTCATAAATTTTTCTTTTCAAAGAGTTGTTTTCATTTAAAACAATTTCTCTTTATTTTTCCACCAAAGCAACTTTATTTTTCAAGAAAGTGTTTCCTTCACAAAGATCATTCAATTTAGAAAACAAGGAACCATTTTCATTTTTCAAATTCTCATTTTCTTTTTCAATGCATGCAACCTTATTTTCTAATGAATCTTTTTCTTTAAGCATGCAATCAAAATTCTTTTTCAAGTTCTTATTTTCTTTCTTAAGCATGTCATATTTTTCTAAGAGTTGTTGACAAAAACATGCAAGCTCATCATATGACATATCATTTTCATCTACCTCAGATTCGGTAGTTACCTCAAGGGGGTTATCCCCTTGGACCATATAGCACTTGTTGGAGACGTCACTTCCAACATCCGAATCGCTCCCGGCATAATATAGATCCTTTTCGCCAAGGGAGGTGATGATGTTCCAAGCTACAAAAGCCGAATCAATGTTAGAAATCCTAGATAAATAAACATCATCTAGGGTTGACTTTAAAGCATGAATGGCCTTTGCATTAGCCTCAAAATTATTGCCATTAGAACAATATGAATCTTTAGTGATGGCAAGATAAACATGAATGCCTAGGGCCTTGAGGTACAAGGACATCTTAACCTTCCAAATTTGAATGTTAAGAATGTCAAAGGTGGGTGGTGACATGAAGTCCATGGTGTGTGTACAAATATTGTGATTAGCCTAAAAATGAGGATCTTTAACTCTAGGTTGTGAGACCCAAATCAAAGAGCACTTGGCTCTGATACTAATTGTAAGTTCACCTAGAGGGGGGTGAATAGGTGATGGCTAATCTAATGGTCACTTAATACCAAATAATGCGGAAGTAAACACTATTATGACCTAATTAAACTTTTACACTAAACACCATGTATAACACAAGAGTGTTGCCGAATTCCCCGTGAAGGGCTCTGGACAAACTCCTCTAGATTCCCCTGGATATGGGTTGAGGTGCCGCGTTGGCTCTCTTGGTTAAATACAAGTGTTAGCAAACAACCCAAGCATGTATATCAATTAAGCACACAAGTATATCAAGCATATAGATATAAACACAATAATTGAATGCAAGATATAGACAAGGAGATAGAGAGAGAGAGAGAGAGAGTGAGCAATCGCAAACACAAGGGATTTGTTTTGAGGTTCGAGCACCCTTGCTCTACATCCCCGCCTTCGACACACGAAGGATTTCCACTATAATCGATCCCACCGGATCACTCGGTGCCGCAACACCTACAACTCTCGGACTCCCTAGTCCGTACACACGCAAGCCCACCGGCTCGCCGAGGCCGCACCTCAAACAAAGAGTTCGCACCCGAACCCGAGACACCGAGTCCACATTAGGACCCGAAACAATGCGAACACACACGTCCGCCTTCTCAAAGGAACAAAGATGAACTTTGGTGATCACAACTCTTGATCACCTAAAATCCTCTCACAAAAACACTCCTATAGGATGAATGATCAATGGATAGCTCAAGTGTATGTGTGAGAAAAACAAGGATGAGAGTGGTGGAGGAAAACTCAAAGAATCACTTTTAACACTCTTGATAAAAACTTCCCTTTTGATAGAAAATATTTGCTCTCAATTTTGTGGAGAAAACCTCTTAAAAGAATAGGAAAAACTGGCACAAAAACTCTCTAAAAATCTTGTTGAAAAACAATGCCCAAACCCCCAAATTTATAGGCTCAGAAAAACTAGCCGTTGGGGTTCTGTCAGGCCTGTCTGTCGACCGCCCGGCCGACCGGCCAACGGTCATATTTCAGACCGTTTGAGCCATCGGTCGACCGGTCGGTCGACCGAGCCAGGATACAGAGAGTAAACTCTCTGTCAGGTCGACCGTGCGGTCGGCCGGGGCCTTTCCAGAGAGCAGACCTCTCTGGACGGTCGACCGGGTCGGTCGGCCGGCCCTCCTGCAGAACTGGAGTGCACGTCCGTGCACGTCGGTCGACCGGGTCGGTCGACCGGCTGAAGCCAGGTCAGGTCTGAACTAGGGATTAAAAACTTGGTCTTTTTGGTTGAAGTAAAATCCCATAAATACACAGAAAATCTACAAAAATAGTTTTACCAATATACTTTGATAAACAAACATGCTTGCACAAAATCAAGACATGTTACAAATGTTTTGGACTATTTTTGTAACTTGGAAATATTGGTTCAAAATGAAAACTGTATTTTTCAAAACTTGATTTTTCTAAAACTTGTTTTCCAAAACTTCTCCAAATACAAAAATAAGATATTTAAACAACTTTTAAAGCATAGTGTGTATGGATATGATCCACTACACAAACATGATGAAATATATATGTTTTTGACATTAAGCTCTAAACATGGTTTTGGATAAAAGATATGTAAACTTGAAAAACCAAAATCCAAACATGTATTTTCTAAAATAGAAAATCTTTTGTAAAAACAAAACTATCAAGAGTGTGTGTGTGTATAAGTACTTGAGCAATCCACCAACTACTCTATCCTTTACATTTTATCTAAAAATAAAATCTTCTAAAAACAAACCTAGACACAAGTCTTCATCTTCTTGAAGTCTTCACTTGAAGCCTTCTTGACTTGGTCCAAACACCGTGCTAGCTCCAAAACTTGACTTCAAATCCTTTGATGAAGCTATGCACCTACTAAGATCTTGATCATAAATCTGTCACTAATTAAACACAAGATTATTAGTAAACATAACTACATGAGTTGATCATCATCAAAACTAGAGTGATGGGCCTTCGGGCCAACATGTTGATACAGATTATGCAAGGGATCTTGATCAGCGAAGATCTACTATGAGCTTTTTGTTCACGGTAGCAGAGTACGTCATTATTTGAAAGGCAGAGTTACAAGACATAGTTGCTCTTTCAACGACAAAGGCAAAGTGTACGGCTGCAGTTGAGGCATCAAAGGATGCTTTGTAATTGAGAAGATTGGTCGAGACTTCTAGTATAATACAGGATTCAGTTCAGGTTTATTGTGACAGTCAGAATGCTATTCATCTTGTGAAGGATACATGTATCACAAGATGACAAAGTACATTGATGTGAGGTATCATAAGATATGTCAGTGGGTCGTAGATGACAGTTGATCGACTTAGTGAAGATCAGCACAAAGAAATATCTAGTCGACATGATGACGAAGACCATCCCAATAGAGAAGTTCAGAGCATTTCTGAACTTCATTAAGGTTCTTCAAAGATAAGGTGGAGAATGGGCTCTTGGGAGGGAGCCATGTAAAGTCACAAAAGGGGAAGAAAGTAAGTGAATGAAGCAAAGGCCAATTTCTACGAAGGAACTCAACGAACAATAAGTCAAGGTAGAGATTGTTAGTATTTTGAGTGCCTCATATTCATTGGAGAAGAATTAAGGATCAGGTGGAGGTGATACAAGCTTCAGAGATCATGTACGGAGATATACAAGATTTGTGCATGTTATTAGTCGACTAATAGGTTTTATTAGTCGATTAGGTTCTAGGCTAGTCGACTAATACTTGGGTGTAGTCGACTAGGCCTCACAATAGAAAGTTGAGTTTTCAGATTTTGTCAGAGTAGTCAACTAATTATTTGGTATAGTTGACTAATACTTGATATAAGTCAATTAATAGATGACCCTAGTCGACTAATATCGGGTTCTGATAGTTTTCTTATACGGTTATGTTTCCAATTTAGGTTAGATTCGGGTTTCTTTCTTTCTCTGAGGTGGTGCTGATTGGATTATTGAATTTTGAGTTGGATTAGGATCATCCTAGAGCCTATATAAACCCCTTGGGGTTGGCCTTTAAAAGTGTGTCAAGAATCAAAGAGATTTCCACCAATGAGAGTTATAAGAGAGATATATTCTTGTAACTCTTATATTTTTTTCTTTTTTAATAAAAATTTTTTCTCCTCTTCCCCATGGATGTAAATACTCTTGCTGAACCATGATAAGCCAGGTGTTCTTTGATTGCATGGTGATTTAGTCTCAATTGCTTGCTAGTAGTAGATCTTTTACGCTTCCGCTTTCGCTATCGAGTCTTCAACTCGGTGTTCTCTGTTATTGTATCGACGTTTATAAACAACATTAGAGATGTCTCGATATTAAGGGACAATAGAGATTCAACACAGAGAACAAGTAAGGACAAGAGATTTTTAAGTGAAAACCCAATTTGATAAAAACCACGTGGATGAGAGAGAGAATTCACTATTTTTAGGAAGTTACAATGCATTTTGTTGAGCTATATATGTTTACAATCTTTAGGATTCAAACCTTCTATTTGATGGAGATCCCAGTATATAAATACCATGCATTTATAATTGTAGGCGTGGATATTATGGGACTCCATAACTGCATGATTCATACATTAGGATTTCTTCATAATTGCCCAGATCACGCCCTTGATTATTGGGAATGATATTCACTAGTATCCATAACCGTCTGCGCGGAGTAGGGAAACTGTAATGTTTAAAACGTGGAATGACCTGGCGGCATAGCTGACTCCATGAATCTGGAGATCTTGCTGTTGAGATGTATCCTACATGGAGGTGAAAAACTTCGCAGAGGAACTGTGCTTTGGGGGGTCGAGGCCTCTGACCCGCAAAATTCCTTCGGACAAGTTCATCATCTAGGGTGGGTGACTCAGGCCGAAGTGGTCCTCGGGAAAGTTCTTTGACTTGCCCTCGGGCCTGGCTGAAGTGGTCCTCGGGAAGGTGTTCGGATTTCTCCTTGGGCCTAGCTGAAGTGGTCCTCGAGAAGGTGCTCGGACTTCTCTCGGGCCTAACTGAAGTGATCTACTAGTATGCTTGTTGTTTGCTTAGGACGATCATGATGAGGTTGGACACATGTCGAGATTTTGATGTAGATCAAAATTCAACCACTACATTGTCCCCTCTGCCTCTTCCTTCTCTGAGTGTCACGGAGAGAAGGAGGAGAGCGGACTGATCCCTCTGGCTTGATCTTTCTCCGCAAAGTCGAGGCATCCTTTGTACTTTGTAGGAGAGCAGTTGGGGAGAACTCAAAGAAGAGTAGTTGAGGTGTCTTTTCGTACTCTGAGCTTTTATGGAATTTGATGTAGGACTAGGGGCTGAACCGGGTGAAGGTGATGGAGAATCTAATTCCATTGTTGTCTTTCATGTCTGGTCGTCTTCACTCCGTCTGAAAGTTGTTGTCTCGTCGTCGAGTAACTTTCTCCCATGGCGTGAAACGGGAGGGGAGTATGGTGGTATTCCTCGGGATCTATGCCGATGGAACACTCTCTCTTCAGGAGCTCTGACCTTGTCCTCAAAGCAAAGGGTCGATGGTGATATTATTACTGATTTGCGACTCTCCGCCTAAGGTCCAACGTGCAACTTGTAGCTTGGATGCCTTCCTCGGAGTCCTCTGTATCATCCTTCGGAGGATTGGCTAGAGGAAGTAGGGGATTGCTTCTTGGACACTGTCGTGGATGTTTGCTTTTGAAAAAGCTCTCTGATTTGGACATTGGGGAAGATGGCATATATGTATTTCTTTTCAAAAACTTACAGAAACATGGCGTGATATTTTATTGTTTGTTAGATGTAATCATATAATGCTGAAAAGACTTATAATGAAAATATTTGGATTAAAATTTGTGCATGGATGGAAGTGAGAATAATTTTATCAATCTTGCTTGTGTTATTTGATTGCTGACATGTTTGGGACTGGCTGTCTCTGTGGAGTATTGAACAGTTTTTTGGACAGTCTCAGGAGCAGGCTGGTAGGAATGTGGCACGATCTCCGAGTGGGAAAAATCTCATCTAGGGTACCTCCAAATACTTCCTCCGAGTGGGAAAAGTCGTAGCTGCGGAGTTGAGTTCGCATTGTTGGCCCAAAGGCCCATCACTCTAGTTTTGATGATGATCAACTCATGTAGTTACGTTTACTAATGATCTTGTGTTTAATTAGTGACAGATTTATGATCAAGATCTTAGTTGGTGCAAAGCTTCAATAAAGGATTTGAAGTCAAGTTTTGGAGGTGCACGATGTTTGGACCAAGTCAAGAAGGCTTCAAGTGAAGACTTCAAGAAGATGAAGACTTGAGTCTAGGTTTGTTTTTAGAAGATTTTGTTTTAGTTAAAATGTAAAGGATAGAGTAGTTGGTGGATTGCTCAAGTATCATATACACACACACTCTTGATTTAGTTTGTTTTAGAAAAGAATTTTATTTTGGAAAAATATCATTTTGGTTTTTGGTGTTTTCGTATATACATGTTTTAACCAAAATCATATTTAATGCTTAATGTCAAAACATAGATATTTCATCTTATTTATGTAGTGGATCATATCCATACACACTATACTTTAATGAGTTAAAAATATCTTGTTTTTGTATTTGGAGAAGTTTTGGAAAAACAAGATTAGAAAAATCAAGTTTTGGAAAATACAGTTTTCATTTTGAACCAATATTTCCAAGTTACAAAAATAGTCCAAATCTTTTATAACATGCCTTGATTTCGTGCAAGCATGTTTGTTTATCAAAGTATATTGGTAAAACTATTTTTGTAGATTTTCTGTGAATTTATGGGATTTTTATGTTAGCCAAAAGACCAAGTTTTTAATCCCTAGTTCAGACCTGACCTTCAGTCGGTCGACCGACCAGGTCGACCGACGTGCACGGACGTGCATGCCAGTTCTGCAGGAGGGCCGGCCGACTGACCCGGTCGACCATCCAGAGAGCTCTGCTCTCTGGAAAGGCCCCGGCCGACCGCACGGTCGACCGGACAGAGAGTTTGCTCTCTGTATCCTGGCTCGGTCGACCGCCCGGTCGACCGATGGCTCAAACGGTCTGAAATATGATCGTTGGCCGGTCGGCTGCCCGGTCGACCGACAGGCCTGATAGAACCCCAACGGCTAGTTTTTTTCAGCCTATAAATTTGGGGGTTTGGGCATTGTTTTTCAACAAGATTTTTAGTGGACTTTGAGCCAGTTTTTCCCACTCCATTAAAAGAGTTTTCTCCACTAAATTGAGAGCTAATACTTCCAATCAAAAGGGGAGTTTTTATCAAGAGTGTTAAAAGAGATTCTTTGAGTTTTCCTCCACCTCTTCCATCCTAGTTTTCTCACACAAACACTTGAGCCATCCATTGATTATTCATTCTATAGGAGTGTTGTAGTGAGAGTGCTTTTAGGTGATCAAAGTGTTATGATCACCAAAGATCTTTTCTTTGTACTTTGAGGAGGCGGGCAAGTGTGCTCGCGGTGGTTTAGAGTTCGATTGTGAACTCTTAGTTTGAGGTGCGGCCTGGGCAAGCTTGTGGGGCTTGCATGTGTACGGGACTAGAGAGTCCGAGGGATTGTAGGTGTTGCGGCACCAAGGAGAGATCCATTGGGATCGTGCATAGTGGAAATCCTTCGTGTGTCGAAGGCGGGGATGTAGAGTAAGTGTGCTCGAATCTCGAAACAAATCCCTTGTGTTTGCGATTGATCATTCTCTCTCTCTCTCTCTCTCTCTCTCTCTCTCTTTGTCTCTTTTATATCTTGCATGCTATTACTTGTCTTGATCTTTACATGCTAGATATTCATTGTGCTTAATTGATATACTTGCTTGGGATTGTTTGCTAACACTTATATTCAACCAAGAGAGCCAACGCGGCACCTCAACCCATATCCAGGAGAATCTAGAGGAGTTAGTCCAGAGCCCTTTACGGGGAATTCGGCTACACTCTTGTGTTATACATAGTGTTTAGCGTAATAGTTTTATTTGGTCATAATAGCTTTTAATTCCGCATTATTTGTCATTTAGTGACCATTAGGTTAACCTATTCACCCCCCTCTAGGTGAACTTACAATTGGTATCAGAGCCAAGTGCTCTTGATTTGGGTCTTACAACCTAGAGTTAAAGATCCTCTTTTTAGGCTAATCACAATATTTTGTACACACACCATGGACTTCATGTCACCACCCACCTTTGACATTCTTAACATCCAAATTTGGAAGGTTAAGATGTCTTTGTACCTCAAAGCTCTAGGCATTCATGTTTATCTTGCCACAACTAATGATGCATATTGTTTAAATGGTAAGAACATTGAGGCTAATGCAAAAGCCCTTAATGCTTTAAAGTCAGCCCTAAATGATGATTATTTATCTAGGGTTTCTAACTTTGATTCGGCTTTTGTAGTATGGAATACCCTCATCTCCCTTGGCGAAAAAGATCAATACTATGCGGGGAGCGATTCGGGTGTTGGAAGCGACACCTCCAACAAGTGCTATATGGTCCAAGGGGATAACCCCCTTGAGGTAACTACCGAATCCGAGGATGAGGATAATAACATGTCATATGAAGAGCTCTCTACATTTTGTCAATTATTGCTTAAGAAATATGACATGATTAAAAAGGAAAATAAAATTTGAAAAAGAAATTTGATTGCATGCATATAGAACAAGATTCATTTAGAAACAAGATTTCATGCTTAGAAAAAGAAAATGAAGATTTGAAAAATGAGAATATTTTCTTATTTTTAAAATTGAATGATTTGTGTGAAGGAAACAATACTTTGAAAAATAAATTTGATTTGGTGGAAAAACAAAAAGAAGTTATTTTTCAAGAAAATAAGTCTTTAAAAAGAAAAATTTGTGAAAAAGAAAAAGATTTTGTTTCGAAAAAGAAAAAGAAAAATGATTCTTTATCTCATCATGCTTTACATGCCACCACAAATGAGATAAAAGTTTTGAAAAATAAAATGGATTGTTTGAGCTCAACTTTGAGCTCGTGTGCATTCAACCATTCTAAATTGGAGTCTTTGTTTTCAAAGAAACAAACTCCACACATTCATGCACATCATCATGCTTATGTTACACATCATGATCACACTCACACACATAAGCATTCTAAGGTGTACATGTGTACACATTGTGGCCGCAAAGGCCATTTAGCAAAATTTTGTTATGACAAGTTGCATCATTTTAACTTTGCTAATAATAAAAATTTTTGGGTTCCTTACAAGACTAACCCCAGAGGACCCAAGAAAATATGGGTACCAAAATCCCCACCTTGTGTATTTGATGTAGGTGAGGGCTCTCACAAAACGTGAGAGATTTGGTGCCTTGATGGTGGGTGCACTTGAACTAAAAGGACACATATTTAGAGCACCGCTATCAAGGAGGTTTTGGTGGGAAAGACCACCATGCTTGGAGCTTTGGAGTTGGTAACAATCTCTAAACTCCTACTTTTTATGTACATGCTTTTTACATATTCATAGCATGTTCATATTTTGTGTTCTTATCTGCTTCATGTGGTAAAACATGCTTAGATGTAGTTTTTATCAAAACTTGTATTATTCATGTACAAATAGTGGGTTACATTTGATTCATATATATTTGCACTTCATGCTCATTTGTACCCACTATATGCACATGTATAGGCTAGTTTTGATGATTCTCTCATTTATACATGCTTTGCCAAATTTTATGATTTTACTTCATGTATATGTATTTTTAATTCAAATCTAATAAATATACATGTATACCCGTGAGTCTCTTGCCTTCATGCAAATACAATTGATAGACTCTTTTATGTTTGGGATATGTATGTGTATTGTTAGGATTGGATAAATCATACATATACCTATAAGTGTGCTTTGTTTTTATGAAAAATGAATGTTCATGTTTGATTGATAAAAAAAAAAATTAATTTTTATGATTTAAAAATGATACTCACACTTTTTGAGCTTTAATGTCTATTTTCATGAAAATGCTATTTACATGACTTTTGAACACTCACACTTTATTTATTTTGTCATGACTTAGTTTCATGGACATATTTTTGAGCTTTATAGACTATGAGTGTAAATTTTGTGTATTTAGTTTTGTTTCATGAAAAATATATGATTTATTGTATTTTGAAGGATCTTTAACTAGTTTTTCAAAAATCAATTTATACTAGTTATTTATTCTTCAAATTTGTAGTTTATGAGATATCCACATGATCCTACTTTACTTCAATCATATGGATAAATTCTTTTGTGTTCTCAAGATTTGATGCTTCCTGTATTGAATATTAGTTTAAATGTTAGTTTTTGTCAACACTAGGATTTATACTTGTACATATTGTGGGTCACAAATAAATCTATATATAGTTGGGCTTGATTGCTTATTTGTGCCCATTAGGTGTGCTAGTATAGCCTAATTTTGATGATCCTTACATTTTTAAACTTGTATTCCCATTTTGGATTTGTGTTATGATCATGTGCTTTCATTTCATGTATATGTTTATTTTGCCAAACTTTAAGATATACATGTATACCTCTTGAGTCATTTGCCTTTCATGCAAATGTATAAATATGGACTCAATTGTGTTTAGGGATATGTATGTATACTTCTTGTGTTGTCAAAACATACATATTCCTTGAAATATATTTTTTTAAATAAAAAATTTGTGGTGATTTTCATGTTTTCAAAATTTATGATAATTTTCACATTGTCTTATTTAAAGGAATATTGAGCTTCATTGCCATTTTCATGTGATTTACACATATTTCATGAAAAATATTTTTATTTTATTCCTTGATTGAAGGATTCCGTACTAGTTTTCAAACATTTTCATTTAACTAGTTCGAGTTCTTCATGTGGTAGATTATATGATGTATACACTTAAGCTTATTTTTCTATTGGTACCATTGGATATTTTCAATTGGTATCAATATGACTCTTTTTTTATATACTCATATTTTGTTCTCTTATATATGTATGTATCATTTTCAATTTACTCTTTTCATACATATATATATATGATTTGTTTTGTGCTTGAGCTAAAGTTGACTTACATATTTAAAGCACAAAGGTTGTTAATGCTAAACTTAATTCAAATCTTATTTTTTTCAAGCTTATGCATTAGTTTTTAATAGGTATCAATGAGGTTGATCATTACTTTACTATTGATCACTATTTTACAATTGATCATTTTCAAAATTGATATCAAAATTCAAAATTTTGTTTTATGAGAAAAATTCAAAATTTTGATTTATATTGCCTATATGCAAGGAGAGCTTAACATCTCTTCTACATATAGATTCATATTGAGTGTATCTAGTATTGAGAAGCTTGACATCTCTTCTTTATGGGATACACGTGTGTAGGGGAGCTTCACATCTCCTCTTATGCATTACATAATATGTGTTATGTGAAATGGGGCTTATCATCCCTTCTTCATGTAATGCATATGTGTAGGGAAGTTAACTTAGCGTCTTCCTCTTCATGAATGTATATCGCATATATCCTTTATTGATTGGTTTGTGTTTTACCCCTTATTTGATCTCTTTGTTTATGACAAAAAGGGGGAGAAAAATTTTTTGATTGTATTTTTACCCCTTTGTTGATGATTGACAAAAAGGGGGAGAAGAATTTGAGGTTTATATGCATGTTTTGTGAAAAAGGATTGTTTATGCATATATGTTTTGTTTTGCAAATAGGAGAAAAAGAATTTGTTTTGTTTTATGCTTGTTAGCATGTTTTATCTCCTTACATTTGCATTCATGTTTATGTGCTTCATTGTCATATTTATTGTTTATTTGTTATGTATGAGTTAAGGGGGAGCTTCTTTGGAGCTTTACTTTAATCCATGCATATATAACTTCATGAGTTTTGTCATCATCAAAAAGGGGGAGATTGTTGGCCCAAAGGCCCATCACTCTAGTTTTGATGATGATCAACTCATGTAGTTATGTTTACTAATGATCTTGTGTTTAATTAGTGACAGATTTATGATCAAGATCTTAGTTGGTGCAAAGCTTCAACAAAGGATTTGAAGTCAAGTTTTGGAGCTTGCACGATGTTTGGACCAAGTCAAGAAGGCTTCAAGTGAAGACTTCAAGAAGATGAAGACTTGAGTCTAGGTTTGTTTTTAGAAGATTTTGTTTTAGTTAAAATGTAAAGGATAGAGTAGTTGGTGGATTGCTCAAGTATCATATACACACACACTCTTGATTTAGTTTGTTTTAGAAAAGAATTTTTATTTTGGAAAAATATCATTTTGGTTTTTGGTGTTTTCGTATATACATGTTTTAACCAAAACCATATTTAATGCTTAATGTCAAAAACATAGATATTTCATCTTATTTGTATAGTGGATCATATCTATACACACTATGCTTTAATGAGTTCAAAATATCTTGTTTTTGTATTTGGAGAAGTTTTGGAAAAACAAGATTAGAAAAATCAAGTTTTGAAAAATACAGTTTTCATTTTGAACCAATATTTCCAAGTTACAAAAATAGTCCAAATCTTTTATAACATGCCTTGATTTCGTGCAAGCATGTTTGTTTATCAAAGTATATTGGTAAAACTATTTTTGTAGATTTTCTGTGAATTTATGGGATTTTTATGTTAGCCAAAAGACCAAGTTTTTAATCCCTAGTTCAGACCTGACCTGGTTTCAGCCGGTCGACCGACCAGGTCGACCGACGTGCACGGACGTGCACGCCAGTTCTGCAGGAGGGCCGGCCGACCGACCCGGTCGACCGTCCAGAGAGCTCTGCTCTCTGGAAAGGCCTCGGCGACCGCACGGTCGACCGGACAAAGAGTTTGCTCTCTGTATCCTGGCTCGGTCGACCGCCCGGTCGACCGATGGCTCAAACGGTCTGAAATATGACCGTTGGCCGGTCGGCCGCCCGGTCGACCGACAGGCCTGACAGAACCCCAACGGCTAGTTTTTTTCAGCCTATAAATTTGGGGTTTGGGCATTGTTTTTCAACAAGATTTTTAGTGGACTTTGAGCCAGTTTTTCCCACTCCATTAAAAGAGTTTTCTCCACTAAATTGAGAGCTGATACTTTCAATCAAAAGGGGAGTTTTTATCAAGAGTGTTAAAAGAGATTCTTTGAGTTTTCCTCCACCTCTTCCATCCTAGTTTTCTCACACAAACACTTGAGCCATCCATTGATTATTCATTCTATAGGAGTGTTGTAGTGAGAGTGCTTTTAGGTGATCAAAGTGTTGTGATCACCAAAGATCTTTTCTTTGTACTTTGAGGAGGCGGGAAAGTGTGCTCGCGGTGGTTTAGAGTTCGATTGTGAACTCTTGGTTTGAGGTGCGGCCTCGGCAAGCTTGTGGGGCTTGCGTGTGTACGGGACTAGAGAGTCTGAGGGATTGTAGGTGTTGCGGCACCAAGGAGAGATCCATTGGGATCGTGCATAGTGGAAATCCTTCGTGTGTCGAAGGCGGGGATGTAGAGCAAGTGTGCTCGAACCTCGAAACAAATCTCTTGTGTTTGCGATTGCTCATTCTCTCTCTCTTTGTCTCTTTTATATCTTGCATGCTATTACTTGTCTTTATCTTTACATGTTAGATATTCATTGTGCTTAATTGATATACTTGCTTGGGATTGTTTGCTAACACTTATATTCAACCAAGAGAGCCAACGCTGCACCTCAACCCATATCCAGGGGAATCTAGAGGAGTTAGTCTAGAGCCCTTCACGGGAAATTCGGCTACACTCTTGTGTTATACATAGTATTTAGCGTAATAGTTTTATTTGGTCATAATAGCTTTTAATTCCGCATTATTTATCATTTAGTGACCATTAGGTTAGCCATCACCTATTCACCCCCCTCTAGGTGAACTTACACGCATTTGCTTTCGAGTGGGAGAAATTCCATCAATGTAGTTGTGGAACCAGGGACCCTAAGAGGGGAAAATCCCTGTAGCAGAGTCCAGTCTCCGAGTGGGAGAAATCCCATAGCAGAGTTTCTTGGATGATTATAGGGAGCATGTATTGTTTTCTCGGAGTGGGTGAACTCCATCATGGGACATACAGACTAAGGATTGGATGTAGTTAAGATGCGCACACAAGTATACAATGAAACATTAAACAAAGTGTTAGATGCAGATGGGGGTAAATCAGGTTGTATGCGCTTAGATTATGGATAATCCAGACAAGGAAACCCTCATAAATATACCTTACATCCCATGGAGCCATTGACCGAGCATGTACAATCTGAGTTACCCCAGATGAACACCTAATCATTAAGCATACACAGAACTGAAATAATACTTGAAGCTTTCATCCTTCGGGAAGCAATTGGACTATGACCACACGAGACTAGTACGTCGAAGGGGTAATCCAAAAAAAAATTCTTTTAAATATATCTTGTGTCGTGTGTAGTTATAATCTTGCTAGACCTGTAAAAAGTGGTCTGAAGTGGGGATATCACCCACGACAGATTGGACGTCTACTCTGAATTAGGCCCCAAATAAATTGGAGTTATGATCTAGTACCTCCGAGTGAGAGTAAACTCAGTTGTGGAGTTGTCTGCCTTGTGACGAAAATCCCACATCGGAGCTATCTTTCGAGTAGGGGAAATCTCATTCATCGGAATATGAAAGCTCTCAAGCAGGGTGGTATTCCCCGCATCGGAATATGAAAACTCTCGAGTGGGGAAAATCTCATCTCGGAATATGGAAGGAATCTGGCAGAGGAAAACTACCGGAGGTTCATACGCCCATAGGTTCAGATTAGGGGAACCTGTAGGTTAGTGTTTGTGTTCGGAGTGGAAAAAATCCTGTCAGCAGAACATTAAACGGGGACTCTGATAGGGGGAATCCTTGCAGCAGAGTGGGTGACTCCGTGTTGCAGCAGAGTGGGTGACTCCATGTGAGGGAAATCTCACAATGGAGAGTTTCAACTCCTGTAGGACGACCAAAAAATAGCTTATAGGTAAGTCTGCATTGACCCTTTTGAGTGGGGAAAAATACCATCAGCGGAATGTATAGACACGATCCTCCGAGTGGAAAAAATTTCAACAACGAAGGAATCTTGTAGCCGCCTCCGAATGGAGAAAATCCCATCAGTGAGGCATGGGGATGGATGGATGTTATAGCTGCCTCTGAGAGGGGGGAAATTCCATCAGTAGAGGGATATCATAGCCGCCTCCGAGTGGAGAAAATCCCATCAGTAGGGTGTATAGATGGATGGATGAACTGCAAAAGTTAGGAGCATAGAAAATATTTTATTCAAAAATTCAATACATGGAATTAGGATTGGAAGAAAGTACGATGTATGTCTGGAACATAGTTAATCGATCGTCTTGTATTGGGTGATTAAGTGATGTTCGCGAAAAGGTTGAGTGTTTGGTTATCCAGAAACAACTTCGGGAGTGAGGATATACTCTTTGAGAAAGTCCTGTTGGATGAGTTCTTCAAGATACCTTCATAGTGCATTACAGTGGACGGTTTGGTGCCCCTTGTAGTCATGGTAGGAGCAGTACTCTTCTGACCCAAGGGATTGTGCTGGATTGGTCCTTAGCGTCTGACCCATAGTTGATCTTTGATGGCATTGGAGATCTCGTTGATTGAGAGATTCAGTGGTGTGAAGCGTTCTGTCGATCTATAGATCTCTAGAGTGGACTTCGAGAATGAATCGGGTGTGCTTGCTTCTTATGAGCAGGCTGCTCTCGATGTCGGTCTTGATTGTGGTTGGGTGCTTCATTTGTGAATTTTGACTTCCCTCCACCATCGCTTGGTTTCGCGGAATGGTTAGAGGAAGACTTCATCATCTCTTCTAGCTGGATATAAGGCTGAGCTCGAGAGAGGACCTCAGTCATCTTGATGACATTGTGATTCAGAAGGTGCTTCGACAAGTTTTGAGTGACTTGCAGCCCCCTGATGAACCGGAGTGCGGAGATTTCTTCACCATAATTAGAGACTTTAGTTAGTTGGCTCTGAAAGAAGTGGACATACGACTTGAGGCTGTCTCCTTACCTTATCTTGATGGGGAGGAAGAGGTGGTTATTTCTCTTGGCCTTTTAGCGAGAGGCGTATAGGGTGAAGAATGCTTCAGTTACCTCTGAGAAGTTGTGGAGAGAGCGCAAAGGGAAGGAGTAGAACTAATCTGAGGCTGCACCTTTCAAGCTGGAAGAAAAAGTGATATGCGACTGGATCATTGCAGGAGTAAATTACTATCTTGTCTTACAAGTGTCAGATGTGTTAAACTTGATCACTTACTCTGGAGTAATAGTCAAAAATGAGAGTAGAGAATTTTCTCAAGAACTTACACTCTTGAATCTTCTTGGAGAAAGGAGAATCGTGGACTTGGGTAGCTGAGGCTGGGTGGTGAAGCGGCTTGGCCTCCACAATCTGCTTCTCAATCAGCTCATCGAGTGCATGGAGAGCAGGAGACCTGTTGCTCTTGAGGTCGCCCTCAGTTTGTACAGAGTTGATCTGGAGGGTTGCGACTGGGTCTATAGCTGTTGGTTGAGCATACTCAACTCCTCCTGCTCCTAGAAGATGTTCTCGCGGTCGAGAGACATCTACTCCCGCTCATGATCAGATTGCACATGTTTATTCTCTTATTTTCTCTCTCATCTCGTGGAGCATTTGAAGGAGTTGATCTTCTTGTTACTGTGATGGTTGGACACTGGCGGAAGATTCTCACAGTAAGAAAGAGTCGTCCTCGGTACGTTGTTGATTGTTGGTTGGTGGAGGGGGCATGCCCCCAGTGGTTACAATAGCCTTGGCTTTGGATGTCGCGCTATTGATGACTAGCTTTCGCGGGGCCATTGTTGATCTAGAAGAGGCCTTTTGAAGAAGGTTTTGAGGGGATGATCTCAAGTGTAGGGACTCAGATCTAAATAAAAGCACCAATTAGCAGTGGAGATTTTCTAACACGATTGATTGATTGGTCAATTTCACACCACGAGGAATAAGGATGTATCGATTATCGAGGGTTAATAGAGATTTCAACAAAGAGAACAAGCAAGGACAAGAGATTTTTATGTGAAAATCAAATTTGAGAAAAACTACGGGGAGGAGATAGAGAATTCACTATTTTTTAAGAAATTATAATGAATTCTGTAGAGCTTTCTATGTTTACAATCTCTAGGATTTGATCTTTCTGTTTAACAGAGATCCCAATGTATAAATACCTTGCACTTTGTAACTGTAGGTACAGATATTATGGGTCTCCATAACTACATGATTCGCACGTTGAGATTTCTTTATAACGGCTTAGAGCCATTGATTGTTGGGAATGATATTCGCTATTATCCATAACCGTTTGCGTTGGATTGGGGGCGTTGTAACATTTAAAACGTGGGATAACCTGGTGGCGTAATTGACTCCATGAATTAGGGGGTCCTGCTGTTGAGATGTATCCTGCGTGGAGGTGAAAACTTCGCAGAGGGACTATGCTGTGGGGGGTCGGGGCCTCTAATCCGCAAAATGCCCAAAGTCCTCAGACTTGCTCTCAGGCTTGGCCAAAGTGGTCCTCGAGAAGGTTCTTGGACGTCTCCTCGGGCCAAGCTGTAGTGGTCCTAAAGAAGGTGCTCGGACTTCTCCTCATGCCTAGCTAAAGTGATCTGTCGGTATGTCTTGTTATCTACTTGGGGCGATCCTGATAAGGTGGGACACGTGTCGTGATCCTGATGTAGATTAAAATCTGACCACTACAATGAGGCATCACCTATTGTTGTTGTAGGTGAGACTGAGACGCACATGTTACGATACGAGGTATTAGAAAACTAGTAATGTTGTTGACACTCAAATAATCTCAAAAAAAAAAAATGATCTCCATTTCACATAGAACTGAATGTACTGGGATCAGTTGATTCATCAAAATTTTGTGATTACTGCTTTTTGTAGGGAAGATCAGGGGCCTCAAACTTGAAAACCCTATTGGATTTATCTGTGAGGGAGAATTTTATTGACAAAATTACAAGTAAAAACATGCGGCTCCTACCTAATGTGATTCATTTTGCGCATTTTTGAATGGTGTTTGTGCAAGTGTGAGAAGCATAGGATGTATGAAGTCTAATGTAAGCAGAATCTGAACTTCAAATCTCTTACCTATTAGAAAGAGGATTTTATTGTTGTGCGTAGACTTGCACGCACTTGACCGGTCATAATTGACTCAAGATAAAAGGAAGAGATTGAAGAAGCTATTGGTTTTAGCCATAACGATGTGGAGTTGTTTGGATTCAAGGAAGTGGGCGGAAGTGAGGAAGTGGGAAGTGTCATTTCTCACTTCCGCTGTCCATCCAAACACCAGCAAAGAAAAATGGAAAAACTTATTTTCCTTTCTCTTTTCCCTTTTACATAATCATTTTCTTACATCCAAAGTGTTACAGTTAATTTTGTGACATATAATCTCATTTGCAATAAATTGTACTTAAAAACAATTCATTTTGTGATCATGTAACCCTACTTGCACTCTAAATACAGTGCAAATTTTTTTCATAATTAATTTTTATTTTAATATTATTTTACGGTCAATTTTGTGGTTAATATTTTCACTTCTACTTTCACATTACGAGCCAAACAGTAGAAAATACATTACACTTTTTCAGTTACACTTCTCAGCTACCATCTAAACACTGAAAAAGAAACACAAATTCTCTTCTTTTTTTTTTTAAATTTCTAATTCTCACTTCCTCATTTCCCCTCACTTCCGGGTGTCCAAACAGCCCCACGTGAAAGGAAAATAACTTAACACATGAGAATCTCATGACGAGGCGTCCACAGTCCGGATTTTGATTCCCTAGAACACCACAACCCGACACGACACGATGCTTATCTGGGCCAATTTCGGTCGGGCCCAATTTAAGATAATTTCCGAACTAGAAGCAAAGATGCCAAATCTTTTTCCTTCAACAGAGAATTTTTCAATATTCTTATAAAAAGATATTCTTATCCTTTGTTAAATGATTCTTGCCACTTTTGAACAAACTATAAAAAGATATTCTTATCCTTTTCAATATGAAACAAAAAGATCAGATCTTTTACTAATTTAGTTACATTTTTTTTTTATGGAAAGTAGCAGAAGGTTGATCAAAATGAGTATCTGGTTTTTGATTATTTTATTTCAAAGGATCTTTTGTCTCTTAAAATATTAAATTTGATTCCAAACCGCCCACTTTAATAAAAGCAAGAATTCTATTCTTTTTTGTGTTCAATTTTAAAATTTAAAAAAAAAACAGAGGGGGAATAATTTAAACCCCCAACAACACACCACACACCACACCCCAACACGCTATATATATAAGAAGCTGCATAATGCTCCAATTGTTGAGCAAGAACACGCAGTTCATTTCTAGCCCATATATTTATATGGCTGATTATGGCAAGAGCCGGCTCGGGTTTCGGTTCAAGTCGATCGACCCTGGACCCAACCCGCGGGCTAGCTCGGGTCCTGAACCGGACCGTGTGTGTAGGCCCATCGTCATCAGACCAGACGAACGGGCCGAGCCTGGATTAGTCGACAGCCCTCCCCAACACTACCACCGCTACAAAGAAACCGTGACGACAACGGTCGAAGAGAGTGCTTACCGAGTCCAGCCCGTTAGCCCACACACGAAGGATTATGTATCCAGTGACCGTGAGATGGGCTTCTCTGGGGGCCTATTCCACCGCCCGAGAGCCGATTATGGGCTGCCTGAGCTCGCTGTGACAACAGAAGGGGGTTGGGCCCGGCCCAGCCTAACTGGGTGGAAATTGTCACCTGAAGCACCACTAGAGAAGATGACCAATAATGTTGACACTGTTGCAGGGTACATCCGAGGACCGGCCGGGCCCGCTCCGAGCTCCGGGTGGAGCGGGCCCCGCACGGACGGGCGGCTTAGTAGAGTGACCAATGATGTGGACACCGCGGCAGAGTACTTGAGGGGGCCCATAGGGTCCACCTCGGCTGCCAGCGTGGGCCAGTGGAGCCCGACCAGGTTCTACTCTGAGTATGGTGGGAGGAAGGTGAGGGCAACCATTGACAGTAGGGAGGCAGTGGAGAGGTATGGTGGGCAGTTCATATAAGTGTGTTTGGTGAGTGAAGCCATGTAATAAAACTAAGAAGCATGCATGTTACTATGAAGCATAGGTATTCCCTTACAAAATATGTTCTTCTTTTTTTTTTTTTTTCCATCTGGAATCTTCATCAAACCAACCTTCAGCAAACCCAATTGCCTACTGCTTTGCTAACTTTGGAGACAAGTCTCTCTCTCTCTCTCTCTCTCTCTCTCTATATATATATATATATATATATATATATATATATATATATATATGAGAAAAATGTATATCAGCCTGCGGTGACGTGTCTCACTTTGTCACTTCACTGACTTGCGGCACGCTTTTAGGAAAAAGTTAAATTACCAAATACCCCTTATGAAAAGCAACTCTTTCGGTAACCTTCCTTATTGTTTATTATTATTTTTCTCCCTTTTTTTGCCGCTCTTTATAGGTTTTAGGTTATTCTATATGAATTACTTTTCCTCCTATTTCCTTACCTCTTTTTGAAAGATCTAGTTTCTCCTTTTCAGCCTGCGATAAACTTTTTTCTAAAAATATAAAATCTTTTCAGATCAATTTTTTCTCCAAAATATTTAATGTCGACGTCTGAGCAGTCTACTGGCGATCTAAATATGGAAGATATTGCATCTGGTTCTAGTTTCTCTCAGAATATTGAAAATCTTGAAGGATTGACATCTTTGCATGCCGATCAACAGGTTTTAATTGTTTCATTTTTTTTAAAACAATTTCTTAAATATTGAATTTTTTCTCTTTAAGTCTATGAGGTACTGCGACCTATAACAAATGATTTAAAGTTTCAGAAATGCGACCGTTTTAATATTCGGTCGCAATCTTATTTGAAAATAATCTCCGGTTGTGAAATCTTTTTTTTTGGGTATGCGTCTTAGGTCGCAGTCTTTTGTAAGGAGTAATATAGCTTTCTTCACATACGGGTAACTGCGACTTAAGTCGCAGTCTTTGGTAAGGAATAATATAGATTTCTTCACATACGGATAACTGCGACTTAAGTCGCAGTCTTTAGTAAGGAGTAGTATAGATTTCTTCACATACGGATAACTGCGACTTAGGTCGCAATCTTCATTAAAGGAGTATTATAGATTTCATGTCGTATGTGAAATCTTAATTTTATTTACTGCGACTTAGGTCGCAGTCTTTAGTAAGAAGTAATATAGATTTCTTCTCATACGGATAACTGCGACCAAGGTCGCAGTATTTGATAAGAAGTAATATAGTTTTCATCTCTTATGCGACCTTGGTCGCATTTATATAACTTATATTTTATAATACAGTGATATCTAAAAAATATTTATATTCATTTAATTCGTGTAATTGTTTTTTGTAGGATATGAATGCACATGGAGAAATGTCTGGAAGCTCAGATAAGTTTATAGGGAAACAGTTCCTATCGGATATGGAAGCATACAATTTCTACAATTGTTTTGCAAGGAATAGAGGTTTTAGCGTGAGAAGAAAAGGCACAGATAAGTCACGGAAGCCTCCTTATGAGATTATTTGCAGAAAATTTTGCTGCAAGAAGGAAGATCTGAAGAAGTTGTGTGACAAAAGACAAGAGGGGCTTACAGTGCATCGTCGAGTTAACACTAGAGTAGCTTGTCCTGCTGAGATGCATATCCGTCTTCGTTTTTTTTGGACAAAAGACATTGGGTTATCACAAAATTTATTGATACTCATTCACATGAATTGTCAAGCCCGGATAAGGTACATCACCATTACTCTCACCAGAATCATCGTTCAAAAATTAGCAGAAGCATTATGAGCAATCTGGTTGATGTTGTAATGCGGCCTTCAAATATTTCCCGCGTTGTTATTGCAATGAGCCAGGGAGAAGGCTGTGAAGAAGTGAGCCCTCAACAAGTTATTGATTTCACTCGTCAACGTAGAAATAACTGCGGTTATGAGTTTATTGTTATTATCAAATATTTTCAAGAGAAAGCCGAGACCGATCCAGAATTCTTCTTTTCAAGTGAAGTCGATAACGCGGGCACACTTAGAAGCATTTTTTGGGCTGATGGAAGAGCTATTTTCTCGTATCTGAGGTTCTGTGATGTGATCATTTTTGACACAATATACAGGACTAATCACTTGAGCTTGCCATTTGCTCCATTCACTGGAGTAAATCATCACCGGCAGTCAATTTTGTTCGGCTGTGCATTGCTTGCTGATGAGCAGAGGGATACTTTTGTTTGGTTATTCCAAAAATGGCTAAGTGCATGCATGGAGTTGAACCGAAGCTGATTATTACTGATCAGGATGCGCAGATTGGTGACGCCATCAAGATTGTGTTTCCAACTTCTCGGCACCGTTACTGTTTCTGGCATGTGCGGAAACATATTGCCGAGCAACAAATCCCAATGGCAAACAAGTATGGAGAAGACATGGTCTCCGATTTTCATGTTTGGTACACCTCCCGTGATATAAGCACTTGTGAGGAACGATGGCGTCTGATGAATGAAAAATATCAGTTAGAAGAAGAAGATGACAGTTGGTTGATGAAGATATACAGGCTGCGTGGACATTGGGTTAATGCATATCTCAAGGATGTTTTCTGTGCTGGAATGACAACCAGTCAGAGGTCCGAGAGTATTAATTCCTTTTTGGATGGTTTTGTTAACTCAAACACGAAACTAGTGGAATTTGTTCACCAATATGATAAAGCTGTTGCTTCCCGTCGTACATCTGAATCTCTTCAAGATTTTCGGGGTTTGAATTCTGTGCCCAATTGTACATCCAATCCATATGAGATTCAGGTTTCGAAGTTGTATACACCGAAGATTTTTCAGTTGTTCCAGAAGGAATGGGAAGTTGTAATGACACTATTTTCAGAAGAGGTGGAACATGACAAACCTGGATCAATATATTTGGTTGGTAATTTTTCAGAATCAAAAGACAACTGGGAAAAGGTCAGTTATGATAAGCGCGAGGAACTTCATGTTTCTTGTAGTTGCTCGTTATTTGAAACAGAGGGTATCATATGTAGACATATTCTGTGTATTTTATTGCGCAATCACGTTACACATATACCGGAATCATATATACTTCAGAGATGGAGGTTGGATGCTCGTTACAAAAATGTTGCAATTGAAAATGGCATGAATCCTTTTCCCAGTCAGGGCACTCCACGGACGGCTAGATTGTGGACACTTCGTTCAAAATTTAATGCAATTCTTGAGATGGTCGCTGATTCTGACATCCATCTTTCAAAGTTGGAGGCAGTTTTGGAAAGTTTTGCCCAAGATACCACTAGAGAATACAGAGCCATGTTAGGAAATGATCATTCATCACAGCCTAAAACTGCGGTTGGTTCCAGTGGATCCGTTGTCGTATTGCGAGATGGTAAAGAATTGAATATACGTGATCCAATTGGTCCTGTACCAACCAAGGGGAGGCCTAGAGCTGCATCCAGGCTTAAGTCTGGTTTTGAAAATTCTATATATCAGAAGGAAGTTAAGCATCGAAGATGTGGTAACTGCCAAGAGCTGGGCCATTACAGGACTGGTTGTCCGTTACTGGTATTACATTAAACCTGTTAATCATTTTTTTATACCGACTAATCTTTAAAATTCTTACTATTTGTTTTTTTATTGACAGAAGAAGTAGGTTTGGGTTGCCTCCATCTCGAAGGAACAAAGACTTCAATTTTTTATGAAGTGCGACCATGGTCGCACAGTGTATAGAGATTAAGTCGCAGTCCGCCACTGGCGTGTCATTATAATCAGATTTATTATCATTCTTTGATTTATACTGTATTATTTTTTGTATGTAGTTGTACTTTAAAGTTTTACTGCTACAAAATTCTACTCTATAGTTTAATTTTTTTGTATATAATGTAGTCAAAGTCTTTGGTCGCAGCGTACATTTATACTGCGACGTTAGTCAGAGACTTTGATCGCAGTGTACATGGTTAATTGCGACCAAGGTCGCAGTGTTGTTATTGATAAAGATGGCCATCAATTGCAATCTAGGGTCAAATTACATGGACTGCGACTAAGGTCGCAGTACGTTAGTTAGGTGTTTCCTTTATATTAACATGCATAGCGACCAAGGTCGCAGTGTTGTTTTTTATTAAGACTCCCGCCAGCAATTCCGACAAAGGTCGCAGTTTTGTTGCTGTATCTTAAACAGGTCAATACTGCGACTTTGGTCGCAATACAATTACTGAACGCATGTTTGTTTCTAACATCAGTACGCAATAGTAAATTCCAAGTTGTAACAAATGTAGAATGGAAATAATCAATGGAACTTATTATAAATAAATCTATAGAAATGTTTATAAATTAAATCAATACAAACAAAATAATTATGCAATGAATTGCAATTGCAATTATTTTTACATTTATAAAATAAAAAATTGTTCTATACCAATAAATTCTCAACTGTTAATCATTAAATACTGTCCTTCGTATAATTTCTGTTTCTTCATCCCAACTCTTCTCTCTATCTGCAAGTATCATGTATGCAAGCTCACTTCTTAGTCTCTGTACATCAGCATCCGTAACATCATCAACAGCTGATGGACTACCAGACGCTATACTTTCCATGTACTTGCATACATATACACCGCAATCAACACTGAAAATTCCACAGAGTAATCATTAAATGAAATTAGATTTCAAAAAATTATATATGAAAGGTAAGGAGATGTCAAAAAATTATATACCTGTTTGTTTGTTGGGGGCATCTTCTATATTTTATATTTATTTTTCTCATTAATTTATTGAAATCAATCTGAAAAATCTTTATTAATCTTTCTTTCTGCAATGTCAATAAAAACAAAAATTAGTATTAATAAAATTAAATGCCAGTTTCCAGTAATCGAAATATTAAATTTCAACTCACCATTGTTTTTGCATCTTTTTGGTAAAGATGTAATATACTACTTTTTTTGTCAGCTGGAACCAAAGAGTTGTAAAAAATCCACTCTTGTGTATCGGCATCAAATACCAACAAGGTCCAGTGAAATCTGGGTTCGTCGGCACTATGTTTGTGATTGATCGGGAAGAACATGTACTGCACATCAGCTGTCCAGTTTTTCAACAGCTTCTGCTTGATGAAATGATCTTCCAAATCTTCACTTTTATTTACAACACCGTGCTGCGGACAAGAAGAAAAAAATAAATAAAATACAAAATGAATTTAAAATATAAGAAAAATTAATTAAAATAAGAAGTCATTAAGTCAAGACAAGACACTGCGATCAAGGTCGCAGCGTTTCTTATTAGCATATTTTTTAACTGCGACCTTAGTCGCAGTACATGAGTTAGTCGCAATACATCTTAATTATAAACTGCGACCTAAGTTGCAGTACATGCCTACACAGATAGAGAACATGAGTTAAGTCGCAATACATTTTAATTATAAACTGCGACTTTAGTCGCAGTACAATAGTTAGTAGCAGTACATTTTAATTATAAACTGCGACCTTAGTCGCAGCACACTCCTACACAGAGATAGAGAATATAAGTAATCTGTTCCACAATTGATATTACAGTAAACCGTAAAGGAGAAAGTAGATTTTTACCTAAGCTTCGCTCTGAAGAAGAATATTTTTTAATCCTTTTCCCTTCTCTAGATGCTGCATGTAAAAATGAATGATATTTGCATCTAAGTCTCTACTGAATATCAGGTCCTCAATGTCATTCCTTGTATAATGATTCCGTTTTCGGTATTCTGATACGCAGCAGAGCTGCAAGATATTCAAAACAAAGTTAGTAATTTAAATGTTCTTATATAAAGGTATAACATATTTTTTGATATGGATTAACTTACTCAGAGAAGGACTTGTTGAAGAAATTTTTTATAAGAGCTTGTTGATGGGGCTGCAGAATTCTGTATGCTCTGGTTTCGTTCAATTCTCTCAATTTTGGCTCAGTAGAGGAAATCTCTTTGTCGCCGAAACCAGTGGCAGAACTCACAGCCGCAGGCTGTGGAAGAGGATGTTCCTTTTTTTTCTTCTTCTGTTTTGGATATACGAAGTCGGAGTCATCGCGATCTCTTTCAGCGCTTTTGCGTTCTTTGACTCCCCTTTCAATAGTTCCTTTAGAGCATTCCAAAACAGTTTCTTTTGAGGATTGCTTCTGAGGCGGAGTATGTTCTTGAATTTCTTCTTCAGAAGCTCTATCTCTTTGGATTTCTTGAGTCATTTGAGTTATATTCAGAGAAAAACTTGGCATATCTTCTCCAGTAATATTTAAAATAGACTCAGAACACATGATTTTATCCTCTTCCAGTTTTTTCTTCTTCTCCTCTTCAGCCTGCTTCTCCATCTGTTCCTTCATTCTTTTGTGCTCATTTTCCTCTTCAACCTTCCTTCTAATTTCTCTTCCGCCACTTTCGTCTTTTTCTCCCTCTTCTTCTTTAACTCCTCCAACACCTTCCTCCTCTTCTCATTCTCTTCCTCTTCCCTCCTCCTCCTCTCCTGCCCCTCCTCTTCCTTCCTCCTCTCCACCTTTTCCAGTTCCTCCTTTTCCCTCCTCTTCTTCTCCTTCTCCTCTTCTTCCCTCATTCTCCTTTCATTCTCCTCCTCTTCCCTTCTTCTATTCTCCTTCTCCTTCTCCTCCACTTCTCTTCTCCTCTTTTCCTTTTCCTTCTCTTCTTCCCTCTTCTTCTCCTTCTCCTTCTTCGCAGCAGCGGCTGCTCTCAGCAGCTCTTCTTCTTTTAATTTCTTCTGCTGCCTTTTTTGTTTTTTCTTCTCTTTTTCTTCTCTCCTTTTTAATTTTAATTCAGCCTTGAGTCTGTTCTCAGTTTCCATATTTTCAATTTTTTTTCAAGCTGAGAAACATATTCTCTCAAGTACTGATTTTGAGACCTCAATTGTTTTATTTCTTTTGCTTGAACATCCGGTGGAGGTGGCAAATAACCTTCAAAAACTGGTTCTTGCTCACTTGTTTCAGCCGGTTCTGGCTCCTTTTCCACCGGAATGTAAGCTTCATTATATGTATGATCTCCTTCATCTCCTCCTCCTTCTTCTTCTTCTTCATCTTCATCTTCATCTTCTGCTTCTTCTTCTTCCTCCTCCTCTTCCCCTTCAACAGGAAGGCCAACCATATTTTTTTCAGCAATAGAGATGTTGCCCATTCGATTGAAAATCTGAAAATAAACAGAAAAAGGTAAGCTAAAAATAAAACAATGAAATAATGAAACTGCGACCATGGTCACAGTTTATTTATGAAGTATTTTTGAAAAGAATGCGACCATGGTCGCAGTATGTTTGTCATTCCCAAATTATCTGCCAAGCCATGCAGCTCAACACTGCGACCATGGTCGCATTCCTTGTAAAAGGTATTTTCAGGAGAATGCGACCATGGTCGCACATTGTTTGTCAGGCACAAAACTGCGAAAGATGCAGCTCAATACTGCGAATATGGTCTCATTTTATTTGTACTGAATATAAAAAAGAAGTCTAACTTACAATATTGCTGTCAATCTCATTTAGATCAACTTCAAGTAGAGATTTACTAATATTTTGGAGGTCCCATCTTAAAACGCGTGGGGTTACGTTCTCCAAACCAGACCTCGGCTCAAAAATAGGAGCTCTCTCACATAGCCAATACTGCAAAAAAGAAAAATTAAATTAGTTTACACAAATATTCACAATTTTTTTGGGTTAAATTTCATACAATGTTGGCCAAATATGAGATTTTGTACTTACAATTATTTGCACGGAGCATCCTTGCAGCTCATACGTGGTTTGCCTGAAGATGTCCATTGACTCAATCAGGAATTGCCAAACAGCTTTTGCCCAGCATATTGTCCTCATCAGCTGCATATTGGCAATCTGTTCCACAATATACCACGGCACCGTGCATTTACTGCCAGAGAAGAAAAGAGTGGCCGACATGTATAGGATGATTAATGTGGTAAAGTCTTGAGCTGCAAGTCTGTGCATGTCTCTTATAATTTCATGTAAAGTCATTTGCTGCTCAAGCTGTTCATCCTTTATCACATCCAATACACCTCTCCACCTCTTCTTGACAAGAAGATCATCCAAAGCATCTTCAATGGATACTTTAGTGATCTTCTTTATATTGGGAAAATAATGTTTTATCACCCCTCTATCTTTCATTGTACATGTTTTATTCATCACAAATCTGCCCCAATGATAGGTAGACCAAATGTGAGGGCAACATCCTTCACTGTTAACTCAACCTGTTTGCCCCCAATTCTAAATGTCCTTATATCCCTATCATACTGGTCTAAAATACGCAATACAGCAACGTTTGATTTTAGACCCTTTTCAGCCCCAAATTCTTCATTGTAGAACGCCATAAAGATTGGGCCAAATGGGGTATTGTTCATCGCCTCTACGAAATCTGCGTGAATGTACTTTTTAAATTTCTTCATGAACTCGCACATAGGTTTCAGGCTTGATCTCAGAGGACGAACCTTTATCTGTTGTTTACCTACATAGTAAGAAAAATTAAACAGTTCAGACCAATGATCATTTAAAAATTATAAGGGGGTCAAAGGCATATTTGTTTTTAATAAACTGCGACTTCGGTCGCAGTCATACAATGTAAACACAAACAACTTGCACCCGGACGATACTGCGACCAGTGTCGCATAAGTCTACAGTGCGATCATACACTGCGACCAATGTTTGTAAAAAGCATATTTTCTTTTATAAACTGCGACCACGGTCGCAATCATACATTGCAAACATAAAGTTGGACCAGGGTCGACACTGCGACCAAGGTCGCATAAGACTACACTGCAATAAAAACAGCTGCGACCACAATACCGCACTGCGACCAAGGTCGCATAAGACTACAGTGCAATAAGAAAAACTGCTAACCGGGTCAACACTACGACCTAGGTCGCACAAGACTACAGTGCAATCAGAAACAACTGTGATCCGGTTCGACACTGCGACCAAGGTCGCATAAGACTACACTGCAATCAGAAACAACTACGACCCAAGTATGATAAAATAAATGACGTTTAATACACTGCGACCTTGGTCGCAAGAGACGACAACTCATATTTAAACAATTGCGACCCCATGTCGTCAGTATGTAAGAAATAAAAAGTAAGTTTCATATACTGCGACCAACGTCGCATTCGGCTACAAGGAAAGGTCTAAAGAAAAAAAAAACCAAAGTCGCACAAATCTGAAACTATAATTTTATCAACTGCGACCGAGGTCGCATGTAGTGTATGCAGATAAATTTTTCGAAAATACTACGATATAGTAAAAATAGAAGGAAATAAAAAAATTTAAAAAAATAGGACCTTTATCGTCATGTTACAAAATTTATAAATTTAAAAATGTATTCGACATCTAAAGTTTCAAAATCTCTTTCTTAACTGCGACCATGGTTCCAAGATTAAAAATAAAAAAATAAAAAAAATGCGACCTCGGAAATAAATCTGGAAAAAATCTAAAACTATTAAAATACACAAACGCTAAAATTTTTTGAAAATATCAGTTTTTGTAGTACCTTTTTCCACGGATGATTTCTTAGGCGCCATCAGTTGCAAATATATTTTTTTAAAAAAAGGATCAAATTTGTGAAAGAAAATAACTATTTTGGATCAGAATCGCCGGTTGAAATTTTAGAGCTATAAATTTTTTTGGAAGCCAACTTTTTTACATAAGGTAGAAAGTTGTGAGGGAGGGTATTTTCGAAAAATACAATGTTGAGATGACTGGCATTAAATTGGGCGGGATTTTTCAAGATTAGTCCGCCAAAATTGATTACAGATGTGGGGCGGTGATTTTGCCACGTCCGCCGGCTGAGAGAAGTCTCTCAGCCTGCCGGCTGAGGTACAGTAACCCCTATATATATATATGTATATATATATATATATATATATATATATATATATATATATGTATATATATATATATATATCTGTATATATATGTATATATATATCTGTATATATCTGTATATATATGTATCTATATGTATATGTATACATATATATATATATATATATATATGTGTGTGTGTGTGTGTGTGTGTATATATAGGGGTTACTGTACCTCCGCCGACAGCTGAGAGACTTTCTCCGCCGGCGAGACGTGGCAACATAATAGCCACAAACTTCTCATAAATTTTGGCGGACAAAAACCTGAAAAATCCCGCCTAATTTGACGAAAATACCCTCCCTCAAAACTTTTTATCTTATGTAAAACATTTCCTTTCAAAAAAATTTACAGATCTAAAATTTCACCTGATCATTCTGAAAAGATTAGTTCTATTGTTTCACAAATTTGTTCCTTTTTTATAAAAATATATTTGCTACACATGGCGCCAAAGAAATCATCCGCGGAAAAAGGTAATGGTGAAACAAAAGCAAAAATTTTTAGGGTTTGTGGATTTTAATAATTATAATTTCTTTCCAGATTTATTTCCGTTTCTGTCTCTTTTATTTTTTTGAAAACTTGGGACCATGGTCGCAAATAAGAGAGAGATTGTGAAACTTGATATCATGAATAAATTTTTAAATTTATAAATTTTGTAAAACAGCGATAAAATTCGATTTTTTTTCAAGTTTTTTCATTTCCTTCTATTTTAACCATGGTCGCAGTTGTTTGGAAAAAAACGATGTAGATGTATGCGACCATGCTAATAGTTTTTTAACCAAAATTTTTTTTCATACACTATATGTCGACCTGGGTCGCAGTTGTTAAAATTATAGTTCCAGATCTGTGCGACTTAGATCGTAGTTTTAAAATTTTAATTTTTTTTTGGGACTTTACGTTGTAGATGAATGCGACCATGGTCGCAGTTTATGAAACATCCTTTGTTTTTTATTCCCTACTTTGACGATATATTTGCACTGTAGGCTTATGCGACCTTGGTCGCAGTGTCGACCCGGGTCGCAGTTGTTTATATTTGCACTGTAGGCTTATGCGACCTTAGTCGCAGTGTTGACCCGGGTTGCAGTTGTTTATATTTGCACTGTAGGCTTATGCGACCTTGGTCGCAGTGTTTTAAAAATAATTTGTTTTTTATTACCTTATAATTTTAAAATAATCATTGGTCTAAAGTTTTTAATTTTTCTTCATCTATAGGTAAACAACAGCTGAAGGTTCGTCCTCTGAGATCGAACCTAAAACCTATGTGCGAGTTCATAAAGAAATTCAAAAAGTACATTCAGGCCAATTTCTTAGATGCGATCAAGCATACTCCATTTGGCCCAATCTTCATGGCCTTCTACAATGAGGAATTTGGGGGTGAAAAGGGTCTAAAATAAAACATTATTGTACTGAGAATTTTAGACCAGTATGATAGGGATTCAAGGACCTTTACAATTGGGGGCAAACAAATAGAGTTAACGGTAGAGGATGTTGCCCTAACTTTTGGTCTACCTATCACTGGGTCGGATTTTATTATGAATAAGACATGTACAATGAAGAACAGAGGGGTTATAAAGCATTATTTCCCTAATATAAAGAAGATCACGAAAGTATCTATCGAAGAAACTTTGGATGATCTTCTGCTCAAGAAAAGGAGGAGTGAATTAGATGTGACCAAGGATGAACAGCTAGAGCAGCAAATGACTTTAAATGAAATTATAAGAGACATGCAAAGACTTGCAGCTTAAGACTTTACTACAATAATCATCCTATACATGTCGGCCACTCTATTCTTTTCTGGCAGTAAATGTACGGTGCCGTGGTATATGTGGAACAGATTGCCAATATGCAGCTGATGAGGACAATATGCTGGGCTAAAGCTGTTTGGCAATTCCTGATTGAGTCAATGGACATCTTCAGGCACACCACGTACGAGCTGCAAGGATGCTCCGTGCAAATTATTGTAAGTACGAATATCAAATTTGGCCACCATTGTATGAAATTTCTCGATATCTTGTGAATATTTGTGTAAACTAATTTAATTATTGATTTTACAGTATTGGCTATGTGAGAGGGCTCTTATGTTTGAGCCCAAATCTGGTATGGAGGACAAAACCCACGCGCAGTAAGATGGGACCTCCAGAACATTAGCAGATCTCTGATTGAAGTTGATCTAAATGAGCTTGACACAAATATCGTAAATTTTAAAATATTAAATACCATATAGTATTGATTAAAATTTTATACATTTAAATAGAGCCTCGGTTGCAGTTCTTTTTATGTGCAGTACAAATAAAATGCGACCATAGTCGCAGAATGCGACCATGGTCGCAGTATTGAGCTGCACGTTTCGCAGTTCATTCTATGTGCCGGACATACAAAGTGCGACCATGGTCACAGTATTGAGCTGCAAGTCTTCGCAGTTAAATTTATGTGCCGGACAAACAAACTGCGACCATGGTCGCATTCTTATCTTAAATAGTTAATAAATAAACTGCAACCATGGTCGCAGTATAAGTATTTCATTGTTTTAATTTTAACTTAATTTTTTATTTTTTTCAGATTTTGTGTCGAATGGCCAATATCTCTAATGATGAAAAAAATATGGTTGGCCTTCCTGTTGAAAGGGAAGAGGAGGAGGAAGAAGAAGAAGAAGAATAAGAAGGAAATACATATAATCAAGCTAACATCCCGGCGGAAAAGGAGCCAGAAACGGCCGAAATAATTGAGCAAGAAGAAACGAGTGAGCAAGAACCAACTTTTACAGGTTATTTGCCACCACCACGGGATGAACAAGCTGAAGAAATTGAAGTGTTGAGGAATCAAAATCATTACTTGAGAGAATATGTTTCTCAGCTTGAAAGAAAATTGAAAAAATGGAGACTGAGAACAGACTCAAGGCTGAATTAAAGAAAAAAAGAAGAGAAAGAAGAGAGAAGAAAAAATTAAAAAAGCAGCAGAGAAAATTAAAAGTGAAAGAAGAAGAAGAAGAGTTACTGAGAGCAGCCGCTGCTGCGGAGGAGAAGGAGAAGAGAAGAGAAGGATGGAAGAGGAGGAGCATGAGAGGAGAAGGATGGAAGAAGAGAAGGAAAAGGAGGAGAGGAGGAGAGAGAAGGAAAAGGAGAGAGAAGAAGGGAAGAGGAGGAGAATGAGGGAAGAAGAGGAGCAGCAGAAGAGGAGGAGTGAAGAGGAGAAGAAGGAGAAGGAGAAGAGGAGGAGCAGGAAAAGGAGAAGAGGAGGAAGTTAGAGGAGGAGAAGAAGAGGCAGGAGAAAAAGAAGAAATAGGGGGAAGAGTTGAAGGAGAGGATGAAAGAAGAGGAGAGGAGAAGGAAGGGAGAAGAGGAGAAGAAGCAGAAAATAATGATGGAGCAGATGGAGAAGCAGGCTGAAGAGAAGAAGAAAAAATTTGGAAGAGGATGAAATCATGGGTTCTGAATTTATTGTAAATATTCTGGGGAAGATATCCCCAGTTTTTCTTTGAATATAACTCAACCGATTCAAGAACTCCAAATAGATAGAGCTTCTGAAGAAAAATTTAAGAACATACTCCGGATCAGAAGCAATCCTTAAAAAGAACAGTTTTGGATTACTCTAAAGGAACGATAGAGAGGGGAGTCAAAGAATGCAAGCGCGCTGAAAGAGATCGCGATGACTCCGACTTCGTATATCCAAAACAGAAGAAGAAAATTACTGAACATCCTCTTCCACAACTTGCGACTCAGACTTCTGCCACTGGTTTCGGCAACAAACAAATTTCCCACACTCAGCCAAAAACGATGGAATTGACTGAAATCACAGCATACAGAATTCTGCAGCCCCATCAACAAGCTCTTAGTTAATTAAATTTATTATAAATCATATCAAAAACTGTTAAATATTTATATAAGAACAATATATTTATTAACTTTGTTTTGAATATCTTATAGTTCTACTGCATATCAGGATACCGACAACGGAATCATTATTGGGAAAAATGACATTGAGGACCTGATGTTCAGTAGAGAGTTAGATGCGAATATAATTTATTTCTACACGCAGCATCTAGAGAAAAGAGGAGGATTAAAAAGTATATTCTTTCGGAGTGAAGCTTGGATAAACATCTATTTTCTCCTTTACGGTTAAATGTAGTATCAATTTCCTAATTAATTTGGTGAATTAAATCTTTGAACGTTAAATATTCTACTAATAGTCTTTATTACTCTTTATGCATAACGAATGTACTGCGACCAAGGTCACAGTTTATAATTAAAAATAATTCACTCGAATATCAATTTAAATGAAGTTTACGACTTTGGTCGCAGTTGCTGGTGGCAGCCTTAATCAACAACAACAATGCGACCTTGGTCGCTATGCATGTTAATATAAAAGGAGTAGCTACATAATGTACTGCGACCTAGGTCGCAGTTCATGATAAAATTAATTACCACGAATATAATTTTAGTAATGAAAGAATGTGACCTAGATAGCAATTCCTGGCGGTCTTTATCAATAACAACACTGCGACCTTGGTCGCTGCATTTATTATTATAAAAGTGGGTTAATTAAAAAACACTGCGACCATGATCGCAGTCTATTGTCTTGACGTAATGACTTCTAATTTTCATAATTTTTTTTATACTTTTAATTCATTTTGAATTTTTTTTTTTTTTGTTCGCAGCACGGTGTTGTATCTAAAAGTAAAGATCTGGAAGATCATTTCATCAAGCAGCAGCTGTTGAAAAACTGGACAGGTGATGTGCAGTACATGTTCTTCCTGATCAATCACAAACACAGTGCCAACGATCCCGGATTTCACTAGACCTTGTTGGTATTTGATTGCCATACAGAAGAGTGAATTTTTTACAACTCTTTGGTCCCAGCTAAAAAAACTAGTAGTATATTAAAGCTTTATCAAAAAGATGCAAGAATAATGGTGAGTTGAAATTTAATATTTCGATTACTGGAAACTTGCATTTAATTTGATTAATACTGATTTTTTTCTATTGACATTGCAGAAAGAAAGATTATTACAGATTTTTGAGATTGATTTCAATAAATTAATGACAAAAACAAATATAAAATACACAAGATGCCCCAACAAGCAAACATGTATATAAATTTTTGACATCTCCTTACCTATCATATTTTCTACCTTTTTTTAGTACAAAAATCTAATTTCATTTAATGATTACTCTATGCAAATTTCAGTGTTGATTGCGCAGTATATGTATGCAAGTACATGAAAAGTATAGCATTTGGTAATCCACTAGCTGTTAATACTGTTACGACTGCTGAAGTACAGAGACTAAGAAGTGAGCTTGCATACATGATACTTGCAGATAGAGAGAAGAGTTGGGATGAAGAAACAGAAATGATAAGAAGGATGATATTTGAAGACTGACAGTTGACAATTTATTGGTATACCACAATTTTTTATTTATAAATGTAAAAATAATTGCAATTCATTGAGCCATTTTTTATTTTATTGATTTAATTTATAAACATTTTTATACATTTATTTATTATAAATTCCATTGATTATTTCCAATCTACATCTGTTACACCGTGCATTTTACTAATTCGTACTGATATTAGAAATAAACATGCGTTCAGCAGTTGTATTGCGACCAAAGTCGCATTAATGACCTGTTTTAGTTACAGCGTTTCCTTATATTGAGATACGGTAATCGAGACAGCGATAATGGTCGCAGTTACTTAATCATTTATCAGTTCCCAATGCGACTGTGGTCGCATTAATGACCTATTTTGGAGTACAAAGTAATTTAATGTAAGACTGTATTAACTTTTAAACTGTTTTGGATAACTGAACAGTCACCTAGGTGTTGGCCCAAGGTTACAATCACCCTTATTTAGTGTGTTTTGATGATTACAAAACATATTAGTTATTTCTACTAATATTGTTCATTGGTTAAGTGTGTTTCAGGGATCTAACTCATCTAGAAAGTTATTCCCTATTAGCAAAGGTTTTGGACTCAAGTCAACTCAATTTGGGCTCAAGGATCAAGTGTTGAAGACCTTATTGTGAAAAGCCCTCTTGAAGCACTTGTAGTACCTAGAACAAATGTAAGAATAGAATGTTAAAGTTTGAGTGTTGGATATTGGCTCTAGGATACACACACACATTTGGTTTTGTTAAAATGTGAGTCTTGTATTTAAGTTTTCATGTTTTAAAGTTTGTTTCATGCCTTAGTAGATATTTACATGACCCTAAGTTTTACAAAATAAATATCATGTTTAGATCATGTTTATATACTCCTACTAGCATGTTACTTAAGTTTATTCAAACCCAAAACTATTTTACAAAATTTTTCTAAGTCAAAAATTACTGTTTTTTTCCTGTTTCAGGCTGACCGACCGACCGGCCCGGTCGACCGGCGCCAGTGCCAGGACGTGCACATTTGTGCACGTCTGTCGGTCGACCGCCCCGGTCGACCGACTGTGAGCAGTTGCTCTCGGGTTTTCTGGGTCGACCGGGCCGGTCGACCGCCAGAAGACCCGAGCCAACGGCTCTTTGACCAGCTGAGCTGGCGGTCGACCGCCAAGCCTGCAAAAGCCAAACGGCTCTTTCCTCTTTTGTGCAATTCTGAAATCTATTTTTCAGATTGCTTTTGGCAGACTTTTTCAGGGTTTTTCAGTTCTTTTTCAGAGCAAATAAACTCTAAATAAATTGTTTTAAACCTATTTCTCTCCATATAAATAGAGGAGAAGACTCTCTTACAAAATACCAAGAAAAATCCTCAAGTTTTCAAAGTTTTCAAAAGAGAAAAGAAAAGTGTTTAAGCTCTCCATTTCCAATTCTTTCTTGAGCTAGTTTTCAGTTGTGTTCCCTTGCAAAAATCATCTCTACAACTGAGTTTTTCTCACTACACTTCATAGAGCCAAAAATCCCTAACTCATTCTATAGTGAAGTTGTAAAAAGAGTGAGAGTGTTGTAAAAGAGTTTGGTGATCTTGTTGTTACCACTCTTGTTCTTGTGATCTTCTTGTTCTTGTGGAGACACCTCTTCGGTAGAGGTTATTGTACTTGGTGGAGCTCGGTGCTCGGGTCTTCGGTAGACCGTTGTAATCGTCCTCGGTGGATAGTGGAAACCCTTCACGGAGGTAAAGGCGGGGAGTAGAGCGGTGGCTCGAACCTCGAAACAAATACTTGTGTTTGCGATTGTCTTTTGCTCTTGCTCTCCATTTTGCTTTTCATTTCTATTGCACTCTATTGCTTTTAATTACTTGCTTGTGATCTTGTTTCTTTCCTTGTGCTATTACTTCAAACTTGTAATACTTGTGATATCTTGTGTGCATTTCATCATTGCATTTTATTCATACTTTGTTCGATCAATTCTCATACAACAAGGTTGCATTGCGCACCTCTAACCCATTCAAGGGGAATTGGGAGGAAGGAGTTCAGAACCTCTCACGGGTATTCGGCTCTTAGTCTTGTTTTGAGAGATCGTTGCATCATTCATCCATCTTAGTTTAAAAAGATTGTTAGATTAGCAATAACACCTATTCACCCCCCCCCCCTCTAGGTGTTTTTCAATTGGTATCAGAGCTTGGACTCTAGGATTTGGCTTAACAACCTTAGAGAGATCCTAATTTTTGCTAATCATTTCATTCATATTCACTTAGTAAAAATGGCCGATGGAATTAAAACCCCTCCTAAGTTTGATGGACTTAACTTTCCCATATGGAAGGTTAAGATGACCGTTTTCTTGCAATCTCTAGGTAGTCGAGTTGCAAAGGCCGTGACCAAACCCTTTAGTGCACCCCCGGTGATGAATCCACTTGGTCCGAAATAGAGACCAAAGAATTTGATGCCAATGCTAGGGCTCACTATGCACTACTTCAAGCCCTTAATGATGATGACATATCTAGAGTTATTCATTGCAAGTCCGCATATGAAATTTGGACACATTTGCTAGTTACACATGAAGGGACCTCACAAGTGAAGAGGGCTAAGATTGACCTTCTTCGGTCCCAATATGAGAATTTTTGCATGCAAGAAAATGAAATCATAGATGATATGGTTACAAGATTTACAAAGATTACTAATGGACTTTCTTCTCTAGGTGATGCTATTGATAACGATCAAAGAGTTAGAAAGATCATCCGGGCTCTTCCTCCTTCATGGGAAGTAAAAGCAACCACCTTGAAGGAACTCAATGACAAGGAGGAGATGGAGCTAATTGGTCTCATTGGGAACCTCAAAACCCATGAGATGGAGAGGAAAGTGAGGGAGGACATGGCTCCTTCCAAGAAGAAGACAATAGCCTTCAAAAGTCAATCCACACACTCCGACGAAGATTATGAAGAAGAAGATGACGAAGAGCTCTCACTTCTTGTGAAGAACGTCTGGAGGATGTACAACAAGGCTAAATTTCAAGGAAGGAAGAGATACCAAGGAGGCAAAGAAGAAAGAAAGATCATTTGCTTTAATTGTCAAAGACCGGGACACATAGTGGCGGAGTGTCCGGATAAAGTGAAGCCCTCCACCTCAAAGAAGCCTCACAAGAAGAAGGCAATGAAAGCTACATGGGATTCCGAGAGCGAATCCGAGGAGGAGATTGATACCACCAACATGTGCTTCATGGCTAATGAAAGCACAAGCAAGGTAACCCCTTCCACTTCTCCTAATGATGAACTTTCCATGGATGAATTAGGAGAAGCTTTTGTAGAATTATCACATAACTATGATTTTCTTAAGAAAAAGTATTTAAAAATGAAAAAGGAAAATGAATCTCTTAATCATCAAGTTTTTACTCTTTCTAAAGAAAAGGATGAATTACTTTCCACTCTTGTTTCCACTCAAAAAAATTTTGACAAGTATAAGATTTCTTGTAAAGGCAAGTCTCCACAAATTGATTCTAATGAGATTACCATGCTTAAAGAAAGAATAGACTCATTGGGAATTGTTTTAAAAAATTGTGAGTTTGATAAGAAGAAGATAGAGGTCATGTTTCCTAAGAAACAAGCCCCTAAGAAAAATGTTCACCATGCTCATGCTCATGTTCATACCACACAACCTTTACATCGTGGCAAACCCCCAAAGCATGCTCACACTTCACACACACATCATGCATTCATGTATGGAAGAGTGTTCTCATGTTCACATTGTGGGCGGAAAGGACACTTAGCCAATTTTTGCTATGATAGACTAAGTGCATCTTATCATAATGTTTGGGTTCGAAACACTAACTTTCAAGGACCCAAGAAAGTTTGAGTACCAAAGTCAACAATTTTGTTAAATGATATAGGTACCTTCCAAAGCCCAACGACGTAGAGGATTGTGGTATCTTGATAGTGGTTGCTCAAGGCACATGACTTGGGACATCAACAACTTTGCAACCCTATCAAGATACCATGAAGGTGGCACCGTCACCTTCGGAGATGATGCCAAGGGTAAAATCATCGGTATTGGTAATGTAAAACTCGGCACATCCCCTTTAATTGAAAATGTAGTTTTAGTTGATGGACTCAAGCATAACCTCTTGAGTGTTAGTCAACTTTGTGATAAAGGTTTTGATGTTGTTTTTGATCATATAGCTTTTAAAGTAATTGATAGAATTTCTAATACTTGTGTGTTTTCCGGTTTTCGTGAAAGTAATGTTTATTTGATAGATATGTCTAATATGTCTTGTAATATTACTTGTTTAAAAGCCCTCGATGACGACTCTTGGTTGTGGCATAGAAGATTAGGCCATATTTCATTTGACCACATATCTAGGTAAACACAAAGGAAATGGTGAAAGGTATTCCTTATTTGAGTTTTGAAAAGGACCAAGTTTGTGACGCATGTCAATTTGGGAAACAAACTAAGTCTTCTTTCAAGTCAATTAAGAATATCATGACATCACGTCCTTTGGAATTAATCCATTTGGATCTATTTGGCCCGACACAAACCAAAAGTTTAAGTGGGAATAGATTTGCATTTGTTTTGGTTGATGACTTTTCACGGTTTACTTGGGTTTTCTTTCTTGAACACAAAAATCAAGCTTTTTCATATTTCCAAACTTTTAAGAAAAGAGTTGAAAAAGAAAAAGATGTTTCAATTTTAAGAATAAGAAGTGATAGAGGAGGTGAGTTCATTAACCTACCCTTTACCATTTTTTGTGAAGAACATGGAATTAAGCATGAACTTTCTTGTCCTAGAACTCCACAACAAAATGGAGTAGTTGAACGGAAAAATCAAACTTTACAAGAGATGGCTAGGACAATGCTAAGTGAATATGGTCTACCACATTATTTGTGGGCCGAGGCCGTAAATACATCATGCTATATATCAAATCGTATTTTCTTGTGTAAAAATACTTCAAAGACTTCTTTTGAAATGTACTTTTCTAGAAAATCAAATATTTCATATTTCAAAATTTTTGGATGCAAATGTTTTGTTTTAAATACAAAAGATAATTTAGGAAATTTGATGCTAAAGCTTATGAGGCAATTTTTGTTGGGTATTCTAATACAAGTAAGGCTTATAGAATCTTCAATAAATCATCTTTGACTATTGAGGAATCTATACATGTTAAGTTTGAAGAATCTAACTTGTTTGTTAAGAATGTTGTAGAAATAGATGCTTTGGATGAAGGCTTGGAGAAAGTGACCTTGAAGGATACACCTACTATGGGAGACAAGCCAAAGGATGATGAAGGAAGTGAAGCTAAAGTAGAAGAAGCTCAAGGACATGAAATTCAATCAATTGACGTGGAGCCTACTCAACAACTTCCAAAGGGTTGGAGATACAATCCTCATCATCCCAATGACCTCGTCATAGGTGAAGTATCAAAAGGGGTAACCACTCGCTCTAAACTTCATGATTATTGTGGACATTATGCATTTATTTCTCATGTTGAACCCAAGAACGTCCTCGAAGCCGAGGCCGATTCATATTGGTTGCTAGCCATGCAAGAGGAACTCAATCAATTTGAGCGCAACCAAGTTTGGCACCTTGTTCCTAGGCCCCACGATAGACCAACAATTGGTACTAAGTGGATCTTTAAAAACAAGTTGGATGAATCGGGTAACGTTGTTAGGAATAAAGCTAGGTTAGTTGCCCAAGGTTACACTCAAATCGAAGGAATCGATTTTGAAGAAACCTTTGCACCCGTAGCACGGCTTGAAGCCATACGGATGACACTAGCATTTGCCTCATATAAAGATTTTAAATTGTTTCAAATGGATGTTAAAAGTGCTTTTCTAAATGGTTTTATTGAAGAGGAGGTGTATGTTGAACAACCCCTGGGTTTGTTGATCCTACACATCCGGATTTTGTGTTTAAATTAGATAAAGCTCTTTATGGTTTAAAACAAGCCCCTAGGGCTTGGTATGAAAGACTTTCTTCATTTTTAATTTCAAATGGTTTTAAGAAAGGTAAAATTGACACAACTTTGTTTACAAAACATGTAGAAAAAGACATTCTTATTGTGCAAATTTATGTTGATGACATTATTTTTGGTTCTAATAATGAATCTCTTTGCCAAGCTTTTGAATCATGCATGAAGGGTGAATTTGAAATGTCTATGATGGGGGAGCTCAACTATTTCCTTGGACTCCAAATCAAGCAAAGGACGGATGGGATCTTCATCAATCAAGCCAAGTACACAAAGGAACTCATCAAAAGGTTCGGGCTTGAAGGATCTAAAGTAAGCAAAACTCCCATGGCAACAACTACTAAGCTTGACAAGGATGAACAAGGTAAAAGTGTAGACATTAAAGTTTATTGTAGCATGATAGGTAGTTTATTGTATTTGACGGCTAGTAGGCCGGATATTATGTTTTCCGTTTGTCTTTGTGCACGTTTTCAATCTTGTCCTAAAGAGTCTCACATAATTGCGGTTAAACGCATAATTAGATACCTTAAGGGTACTATTGAAATGGGTTTGTGGTATCCGAAAACGGCCAATTTTCAATGACGAGTTTTTCGGATGCCGACTATGCGGGTTGTAGGGTAGATAGGAAGAGCACAAGTGGAACATGTCAATTCCTAGGTAATTGTCTTGTATCTTGGTCTTCCAAAAAGCAAAATTCGGTAACCCTTTCAACCGCCGAGTCAAAGTATGTTGCGGCCGGAGCTTGTTGTGCATAAGTTCTTTGGATGAAACATACTCTCCTCGACTATGATTTACACTTTGATCATGTTAAAATATTTTGTGTAATACTAGTACAATTCACATGACAAAGAATGCAAATCAACATAGTAAAACCAAACACATTGACATTAGGTATCACTTTCTTAGAGATCATTATGAGAAAGGAGATATTGATATTGATTATGTTTCTACCGAATTTCAACTTGCCGATATTTTTACTAAACCTCTAGATTATGCTAGATTTTCATTTATTTGTGGTGAGTTGAATGTTTGCATTATGGATTCTTAAAGAAAAATTTCTTTTGTTTTGTTTAACCCTTTTTGATGTATGACAAAAAGGGGGAGAAAAAGTATAAGGTTGTTTGTTGTTTTGTTTGTTTATGGTGTACTACTTTAATGTATTTGAGTTTGATATATTGAGTTTTTGACAAAACTATGTGTTTCCAATGCCTTATGTATTTAGCTCTTCATTGATTTTTTTTTGATACATAGCATTATTTGAGGGGGAGCTTTCCAAGCTCTTCTTCCATTTTTGTTTAAATAACCTATATGTTTTGTCATCATCAAAAAGGGGGAGATTGTTGGCCCAAGGTTACAATCACCCTTGTTTAGTGTGTTTTGATGATTACAAAACATATTAGTTATTTGTACTAATATTGTTTATTGGTTAAGTGTGTTTCAGGGATCTAACTCATCTAGAAGGTTATTCCCTATTAGCAAAGGTTTTGGACTCAAGTCAACTCAATTTGGGCTCAAGGATCAAGTGTTGAAGACCTTATGGTGAAAAGCCCTCTTGAAGCACTTGTAGTACCTAGAACAAATGTAAGAATAGAATGTTAAAGTTTGAGTGTTGGATATTGGCTCTAGGATACACACACACAATTTGGTTTTGTTAAAATGTGAGTCTTGTATTTAAGTTTTCATGTTTTAAAGTTTGTTTCATGCCTTAGTAGATATTTACATGACCCTAAGTTTTACAAAATAAATATCATGTTTAGATCATGTTTATATACTCCTACTAGCATGTTACTTAAGTTTGTTCAAACCCAAAACTATTTTACAAAATTTTTCTAAGTCAAAAATTACTGTTTTTTTCCTGTTTCAGGCTGACCGGCCGACCGGCCCGGTCGACCGGCGCCAGTGCCAGGACGTGCACATTTGTGCACGTCGTCGGTCAACCGCCCCGGTCGAACGACTGTGAGCAGTTGCTCTCGGGTTTTCTGGGTCGACCGGGCCGGTCGACCGCCAGAAGACCCGAGCCAACGGCTCTTTGACCAGCTGAGCTGGCGGTCGACCGGCCCGGTCGACCGCCAAGTGTAATACCCGTTCCCGGAATACGTACTTAGTTGCGTATTCAGATTTTTTCGATCGTATTTTTCGATTTGTTTTCTGTATTCATTCTGTATTATGAATTCCTTATATGGTTGTTTTGTCTTGGATTTGGATTTGTGGTCTTGGAGTCAGCCCTAGTCTGAACCGAAGGCCCGATCCTAGAGTATTACTCGATTTAGACATTCTGATAATTAGAATTGACCAATTTTAGTTTTAAATACCATTTTCCAATATTATATATTTTCTATGATTTTCTAGATTTTTCTGGAATTAAAATGAAAGTCTTCAAAACCGGTGTCGACCAGTGCCGCTGATCGATTCCAGGATTTTTATTTCACAATCAGCTAGGAATTTCTAGAAGGTCCTTTAGGCATTATTCCTTAGAATCATATTTTCTACCTACATTCTTTTTCTGAGGATTTTATGATTTTATGAAAATTCCACCGGAGTCGGTAGCTAGCTGGTTCCGGGATTTTTAGTTTTAAAACTATAAAGTATTTCTTAAAACGGATTTCACTATGATACTTAGTATTATATTCTTGATTTTTGGTAATTATTTCGGGTCGTTCCGAGATACTTGAATTTCGGACGATTCCTGTATTTTCCCGAAAGATTTCCGCATCCGCAACTGAATCCGGGAATCCGCCACTTTCATTATTTTCAAATTCTTTTCCAAGAAAATATCTCCTCATATGAATTTCTTTCCTTTTTTTCCTTTTCCTTTATTTCTTTCCTTCCTCCACAAGCCAAAGCCTTTTCCAATTTTCCAAAATTCCAATCTTTTACAACTTCCACTCACTTCCACACACTTCCACCAACTTCCTCATTAATGCCCTCTTTTTCTCTCTCTTCCATGGCCGGCCAAGTGGCCAAAAGAGGGACACTCATCCCCTCCTCCACTTTGCAAAAACCCCCCTCTCTTCTATCTTAATTGCATCTCCTTTACAAATCCAAAACCCTATAAATATCTTTCCTTTACATTTCATTTCCTTTTTTCATTTTCTCTTCACCAAGAGCCAAACCCTAGCCACCTCCATCTCCTTCATCTCCACCACCACAACTACTCCAACCTCTTCCCTTCATCTTCCTCCTCCTTCGTCTCCATGGAAAACACCACCTAGGTCATCAACTCTACCAAAACCCTAACCTCCATCAACTCCTCTTCATCTCCATCACTACAATAACAACCACCAACTCCCTAAGGATCACCAAGGTCATCTTCTTCCTCCTTCATCTCCATGGAAGCCACCACAACTTCATCAACTCCTTCAAAGATTCCACCTTCTTCTTCATCAACAACCTCCATCACTACCACTCCTTTTGGTGAGTAATTTCAATCACCAAGACTTGATTAATTCCTAGTATACTTAAGTTTACATATCATGTTCACTTGTGTCTTCAAATCATGATTATTTGGTCATCAAACAAAACCACCAAAATCTGTTCTGTTTGCTGTTTCCAGACGATTAGTCGACTAGACCTATAGATTAGTCGACTAGAAACCCTTAGTTGAAACGTAACCTTTCTGGAAACACAGTTTTAGTCGACTAGACCAAATTACCAGTCGACTAGAGACCCTTAGTCGACTACACCCTTGACCCTAGTCGACTAACCTTTCCTGAACCAGAAACCCAAACTCTCTGTATCACAGTTTTAGTCGACTTACGTATCTGTTAGTCGACTATAGATCACTGTTAGTCGACTACCCTTTCATCTTAGTCGACTAACTTTTCCTGAATCAGAATATCAACTCTCTGGAACCCAGTTTTAGTCGACTATACCAAACTGTTAGTCGACTTGAGTCCACTATTAGTCGACTACTCTTCCACCCTAGTCGACTAACTTTGGCTGTTTGTCTTAGTTGATTTCTTTCTTGAATATGAACCTTACCCTCTAGACTATATCATATCTTAGTATTACTTGACTTGTCACTTGACAAACATCATCTTCCCTTCTCTCTTTCTCTCTCCTCTTCACTCTACATAATATATCACAGGTTATGGCGCATCCTGACTTTCGTGGATTTTGGATCTTTCGGCATTTTGGTGATTTAGGCGAGTAGTCTCGCTCTTCGCTCTTCTCTATTTGATATCCCGTTTCGTCGGGACGATAAGTATTTCGCTTCTTATTTCCATATTCATGTTTGCCCTGCAATTGCTTATATTATGGTAGCTTCGTCTTGTACTTGTGCCATGTTATTGATATGCTTACTTCTTTATCATATACCATGCGTGGCCGACCCTTCGTGGTCGTTGGACTTTGAGTCACTTCCATGTTACCACTTGTCATTACTCTGACCTGTCAGTTACATGCTTCCTTTTAACACATGTATATCACTTGGTAACTGTGTTATCACCTGACCACCTGGCATGCCATTATTTGGCAAGACTCTATTGTTATGACCATGACTTACCCAGACTATTATCGATCTTTTATCATGTTTAGTTGCTGGTTAAATATCATCATCCTGTCATGCTATCACTTTACACCCAGCATGATATATTTGACTTGTGATTATCATCTTTACGGGAACTTGACTTATTATCCTGTATCATGATCAGTGACCTGTTTTCCTGCTTTACATGCAGTGACCTGACTATATAGTACTTATGTACTTCTGAATTCCTGATCATGTCCATCTCCTGTGTAATACCCCGTTCCCGGAATACGTACTTAGTTGCGTATTCAGATTTTCGATCGTATTTTCCGATTTGTTTCCTGTATTTATTCTGTATCATGAATTCTTTACACGATTATTTTATGTTGGATTTGGATTCGTGGACTCGGAGTCAGCCCTAGTCTGAGCCAAGGGCCCGATCATAGTGTATTCTTCGATTTGGTATTTCTGACATGTAGAATTGACCGATTTCAGTTTTAAATGTTATTTTCCAATTTATTAGACTTTCTGTGATTTTCTGGATTTTTCTCGGATTAAATTGAATTTCTTCAAAACCGGTGTCGGCCAGTGTCGCTGACCGCTTCCCGGATTTTTATTTCATAAACCACTTGGAATTTCCAGAAGAGTCTTTAGACTTTTCTTCTTAGAATCGCATTTCTTATTTAAATACTTTTTCGGAAGATTTTACGAATTTATGGATTTTCCGCCGGAGTCGGCAGTAGACTGATTCCAGTATTTTTAATTCTCAAACTGCTTGGAATTTCATGGTGATCCTTTAGACTTTATTTCTCGGAATCATATTTTCTATCTATATTCTTTTTCTGAGGATTTTACGATTTTATGGAAATTCTTTCGGAGTCGGTAAATCACTGATTCCGGGATTTTTAATTTTAAATCTATTCAGTATTTCTTCAAACGGATTTCACTATTGGTCTTTATATATTATTCTTGATTTTTGGTTAAATTTTCATATCATTCCGAAATACTTGAATTTCGGGCATTTTTTCAATATTTGCAAATTCCTTTTTCCACTTCACTTGCCACCTCATTTCCCACTCAACCCTTACCTACCCCCACTCACTCTCCCTCTCAACCACAGCCGGCCATGTGGCAAGGGAGGGGACACCTCACCCCCTTTCTTTTGCAATAAAGCCCTTCACTTCCAACCAATTTCCAAACCCTTTACAAATATCCCAAGCTATAAATCACTTCCATTTGCAAAGTTGCCCTTTTTTTCTCATTCCTTCACCAAGAGAAGAAATCTCCTCTCAAAATTCCCCTTCTTCTTCCTCAAGAACCCTAGCTTCAAGAGAACCCCAAATCCCTTCACTTCCACCTCAAGATCTTAGGGTTTTCTTCAAGGGACCTCCATCTTCAACCAAGGCTTCATCAAGGCAACTTCAAGTTCATCTCCTTCAACTCAAGCTTCAACAACTTGTGGATTTGGAGTCATCACCTCCTCCATTTGGATCAAGCTCCAATTGAACCCCATCCTAGTGAGTTTCTTACTCACCAAGACCTATTTAACACACCCACATGCTAGTGATTGAGATCCATGTACACTTGTAGATAAAAATCACATTTTTAGGGCATCACAACACAAATCCAACTCTCCCATGTGAATATTTTAATCACCATAGCTATTCTCTGTTTTAGGGTGCTTGTATTGGTAGATCAGGTCACCTAATACCATAAAAAATCCTACCTTTAGGCTATTAGAACAACCCCCATAAAAATCTGATTTTTCTGCCCTAATAATACAATCTGTTAATGTCTGTCCAAAACTGAAACCAGAATCTTGGGGTTTCTTTCGTAGGGATGTTCAATAAGGAATAGGTCATGTAATATACCGTTAGAAAGCTAATCGAGTCTACTTTCCAACGGTTCATACCATGTCATCATCGGATACCTGTAACTTAAGCTATGACTGAAACATTGAAGGTTGGTCAAAACTGTCATGCTGCAGAATTCAGCACAGCTGATAGGTTTTTGAATTTCTGGAGCAGTTTGGTTAATCAAAACCTATCATGTAATAGGTCATTGGGAAGGTAGTGGAGTCTAGTTTCTAATAAATCTTTCCTCGTTCTATTCCTATACGTAGAATGAAAGTTATCATAAAAACTCCGTTGGTTACACCACTTACACTCCATAAATTGTTATCATGTATCCCCATGTTAGGACTTGTTGATTGATGCATATGTGCTGTTTTAGTCTTGTCTCATGCTTCATACTTGTATTGTATAATATGTTTCACGATGAATCTTATGTTTGGGTCATGTGATTGAACCTTGTACCTAATAACCTATTTCTTGTAGTATATCACTCTAGTCACTCATCTTGTCATGTTTATGTATGCCCATGCTATTACTTGTCTTATTTTTATACTTGTACATTGCCGTGATATTATTACTTCCCTATTTTATAACATGCGTGGCAGACCCTTCGAGGTCGTTGAATCCTAGGTTGTTCTATGTTCCACCTGTCTTACCTTATAACAACCTTGTCAGTTAATTATTCTCTTTTAACACATGTATATCACGTAACACCTAACTTGTACTCACTTGACCAACTGACATGCCACCACCCTGTTAGGCCGATTGTTATGTCATGATTGACCCGGCCCATTGTACATTTATTGTTATGTTTTACTGCTTGCTATACATCACCACCTTGTCATGCTATCCCTTAAACCAAGCATGATACACTTGACTGTATGATTATCTTATTTACGGGAACCCTGCCCTGTTTTATGGAACTAAGTGCCACGTGGAACAAAGTGCCACACCACACGGTGGGGGCCACCTCTTGAATCCACGGGGGCCACCTCTAGAATCCACTCCCTCAGAACAAAGTGCCACATGGAACAAAGTGCCACACCACACGGTGGGGGCCACCTCTTGAAACCCATGGGGGCCACCTCTTGAGTCTGTAGGGCTATTCCTATCATGTTCACTTATTTCCCGTAAACTGATAATCCTAAATAAGCTACAACTTGAATGGGTATGGGAGGAAGTGATGGATGCCGGAATGATATCTTGCTTATAGCTTGGGAATATGTTACCTGATTACTTTTACGTACCTCTATAAGTAGAGATAGATATCTCGCTTATAGCTTGGGAATATGTTACATGATTACTTCTACGTACCTCTATAAGAAAAGATATCAGTTCTCCATCTACTTCCGGTAACAAACCTCGAATAGCTTATATATGGATGTATGTGAGTTGGGATCGATACCGAGACACATACCTAGATATATGAGTTAGGCGAGTAATAATAATAATAATAGGTTCAGTTATGGTTACTGTTATGTTTAGTGTTTCTTGTTATAGTTCCCATCATGACTCATGATACATTATGACCCCTGTTTTACTTGTTATGGTACCAGTGAGGATTCCGGTTACTTGGTTGGTGTCTTTCTCATTATGACACACGTCTTTCTTGTTAGGCATTCACGTTATGATTATCGCATGATTTGCAAATTCTGATTTTATATGCTTGGGATTGCTGTGGTATGAGACAAGGGTATATTTATGAGGGTTTCCTTGTTTGGATTATTCCTTCGACGTACTAGTCTCATAGGACCGTAACTTAAGCATATACAATCACTTTTGCTCGTAGTTAGCATTACCTTTGATTTCCCGTTTCATGATTATTATATTATACCGTTCTTATATTCTATACTCGTGTTTTGACCCTACTCACGTGTCCTAGCCATTTGGCATGCAGTTCTTTTATTTATTATATGTCTTGATCCTTGGATTCGCACATTCAGGTTCTGTAGCTAGATCAGAGTGGAGTTGTCCACAGTAGCTCGAGCTCTCTTGCGAGCGGGCATCCTAGCTTCAGCTCCTTGTGCCTGACTTCTTTTGACTCACGGGATCTCCATCCTACTCGTGAGCCTTTTGTACTTTTGCTGTATATTTTACTCTTGGACTGGGTTGTGATAACTGATACATGTAAGATGTAATGTTTATCATATACTGTGATGACTCGTATTGTACTTATGTTGGCATATATGTGTGTATACCATGCTTTGCGTTGCACTCTGATCATTTCTTGTTGTACTTTATGCTTAGCGTATATGCATGGGGGCACCATCTGACCTACGTATATGCGTCGCAGTGACGTCCCCGTATCTGCAGAATCGGGGCGTTACAGGTTGGTATCAGAGCCTAGGTTCAGCTTAGGCTCTTACCTCTATAGTACAACAAGTAGCAAATTCTGGTAATTTGCGGATGCCAACATCAATGTACAAAGTTGTCTAGTCCTTTTTGATTTATCTAGTTCTCCTTGATTCCATCCTTCACATCCTGAAATCCTTCCATTTCCTTTCCAGCTCCTTCCAGTCTATCCATTCCTAGTATCGATGGAGAGGAGATCGGGCCGCAGCCACTCGGGATCAGCATCGGATGGAGCAGCAAGAGAGAATGTGGATATATTGAGGGTTGTCCAGACCATGATAGAGAACCAGCAGCAGCAGATGGACAATCAACAGCAGCAGACCGAGCTTCTCCGGCAAGAGATAGCAGCACCTAAGGAACGGAGGCCGGGGAATATATCAGACTTCAGGAGACTGCAGCCAGCTACATTCACGGGTGGAGAGAGACCCTTGGATGCTGAGCAGTGGCTGACAGACACTTCAGATTTGTTGAATGCAGCCAGGGTTCCACAGGAGAACCAAGTGGAAGTTGCCAAGATTCAGCTAAAGGACATAGCCAGGACTTGGTGGCTAGCAGAGGAGGCCAGACTGGAGAAGCCTGTCACTTGGGACACCTTCTCCAAGAGTTTCTACAGCAGGTTCTTCCCTGTCACAGCTCAGAAGGACATGGAAGAACAATTCATCAGACTTCGGCAGGGGAGTAGATCCGTGGATGAGTATGCCGCGGAGTTTCTCAGGTTGAGCCGCTTCGCCCCGTACATGGTGACGGATGAAGAGAAACGGGCAAGCAGATTTCAGCAAGGTCTGCAGATGGACCTACAGGTATTCCTGGTGCCCCAGCAGCTGAAGACATACTCAGAGGTTCTCACCATAGCTCGAGAGGTAGAGCGTGTACTGGAGAAGAAGAAGGAGAATCAGATGAGAAGCCAAGCCAAGAAGAGGCCTTTTGAGTTGATGGATGAGGAGGATGAGGATAGGGCAACCCAGGGCCCGATGATGGAGAGACCATCCCAGACTCCTCTTTCTCAGATCACATGCAATTACTGCCACAGGCCCGGGCATTATAAGAGGGATTGTCGAGTAGCCCTGAGATTATGTATGGCATGTGGGTCAGGGAGTCATAAGCTGAGGGGTTGCCCACACAGAAAGTTTATGCATGTGGCACCAGTCAGACCAGCTCTTCCAGCTCCAGCACATCCAGCCCCAGCACTTCCAGCGCCGCCACTGAGGAGGTACCCAGAACCTGTGGATCGAAGAGTTCCGTTTCCGCCCCAGCAGTATGCTCATCAGCAGAGAGGATTGAGGCCTAGAGCAGATCAGGGTAGAGGCCAAGTTCACAGCATGGCAGCAGAGACTTCAGGTGTTGTAGCAAAGTGGGAAGATCAGTATCCGGGGCAGGAGCCTTAGGATATCATGGTAACCACTACCCCATTTCTTGTATTTGAGTTGGTTATCATTCTTAATAATTATTTCCATTGTCATTCTATCATTGTTAATTCTGGTCCTTCTTGTATTTATCTTCCTCCCTGTTTTGGTTTTATGATGCCTTTATTCGTGCCTTCGTCCCCTTCTGTGTTCAATTTACCCCTTATGAAATTGCGAGGACGCAATTTTTGTAAGGTGGGTAGATTGTAATACCCCGTTCCCGGAATACGTACTTAGTTGCGTATTCAGATTTTCGATCGTATTTTCCGATTTGTTTCCTGTATTTATTCTGTATCATGAATTCTTTACACGATTATTTTATGTTGGATTTGGATTCGTGGACTCGGAGTCAGCCCTAGTCTGAGCCAAGGGCCCGATCATAGTGTATTCTTCGATTTGGTATTTCTGACATGTAGAATTGACCGATTTCAGTTTTAAATGTTATTTTCCAATTTATTAGACTTTCTGTGATTTTCTGGATTTTTCTCGGATTAAATTGAATTTCTTCAAAACCGGTGTCGGCCAGTGTCGCTGACCGCTTCCCGGATTTTTATTTCATAAACCACTTGGAATTTCCAGAAGAGTCTTTAGACTTTTCTTCTTAGAATCGCATTTCTTATTTAAATACTTTTTCGGAAGATTTTACGAATTTATGGATTTTCCGCCGGAGTCGGCAGTAGACTGATTCCAGTATTTTTAATTCTCAAACTGCTTGGAATTTCATGGTGATCCTTTAGACTTTATTTCTCGGAATCATATTTTCTATCTATATTCTTTTTCTGAGGATTTTACGATTTTATGGAAATTCTTTCGGAGTCGGTAAATCACTGATTCCGGGATTTTTAATTTTAAATCTATTCAGTATTTCTTCGAACGGATTTCACTATTGGTCTTTATATATTATTCTTGATTTTTGGTTAAATTTTCATATCATTCCGAAATACTTGAATTTCGGGCATTTTTTCAATATTTGCAAATTCCTTTTTCCACTTCACTTGCCACCTCATTTCCCACTCAACCCTTACCTACCCCCACTCACTCTCCCTCTCAACCACAGCCGGCCATGTGGCCAAGGGAGGGGACACCTCACCCCCTTTCTTTTGCAATAAAGCCCTTCACTTCCAACCAATTTCCAAACCTTTACAAATATCCCAAGCTATAAATCACTTCCATTTGCAAAGTTGCCCTTTTTTTCTCATTCCTTCACCAAGAGAAGAAATCTCCTCTCAAAATTCCCCTTCTTCTTCCTCAAGAACCCTAGCTTCAAGAGAACCCCAAATCCCTTCACTTCCACCTCAAGATCTTAGGGTTTTCTTCAAGGGACCTCCATCTTCAACCAAGGCTTCATCAAGGCAACTTCAAGTTCATCTCCTTCAACTCAAGCTTCAACAACTTGTGGATTTGGAGTCATCACCTCCTCCATTTGGATCAAGCTCCAATTGAACCCCATCCTAGTGAGTTTCTTACTCACCAAGACCTATTTAACACCCCACATGCTAGTGATTGAGATCCATGTACACTTGTAGATAAAAATCACATTTTTAGGGCATCACAACACAAATCCAACTCTCCCATGTGAATATTTTAATCACCATAGCTATTCTCTGTTTTAGGGTGCTTGTATTGGTAGATCAGGTCACCTAATACCATAAAAAATCCTACCTTTAGGCTATTAGAACAACCCCCATAAAAATCTGATTTTTCTGCCCTAATAATACAATCTGTTAATGTCTGTCCAAAACTGAAACCAGAATCTTGGGGTTTCTTTCGTAGGGATGTTCAATAAGGAATAGGTCATGTAATATACCGTTAGAAAGCTAATCGAGTCTACTTTCCAACGGTTCATACCATGTCATCATCGGATACCTGTAACTTAAGCTATGACTGAAACATTGAAGGTTGGTCAAAACTGTCATGCTGCAGAATTCAGCACAGCTGATAGGTTTTGAATTTCTGGAGCAGTTTGGTTAATCAAAACCTATCATGTAATAGGTCATTGGGAAGGTAGTGGAGTCTAGTTTCTAATAAATCTTTCCTCGTTCTATTCCTATACGTAGAATGAAAGTTATCATAAAAACTCCGTTGGTTACACCACTTACACTCCATAAATTGTTATCATGTATCCCCATGTTAGGACTTGTTGATTGATGCATATGTGCTGTTTTAGTCTTGTCTCATGCTTCATACTTGTATTGTATAATATGTTTCACGATGAATCTTATGTTTGGGTCATGTGATTGAACCTTGTACCTAATAACCTATTTCTTGTAGTATATCACTCTAGTCACTCATCTTGTCATGTTTATGTATGCCCATGCTATTACTTGTCTTATTTTTATACTTGTACATTGCCGTGATATTATTACTTCCCTATTTTATAACATGCGTGGCAGACCCTTCGAGGTCGTTGAATCCTAGGTTGTTCTATGTTCCACCTGTCTTACCTTATAACAACCTTGTCAGTTAATTATTCTCTTTTAACACATGTATATCACGTAACACCTAACTTGTACTCACTTGACAACTGACATGCCACCACCCTGTTAGGCCGATTGTTATGTCATGATTGACCCGGCCCATTGTACATTTATTGTTATGTTTTACTGCTTGCTATACATCACCACCTTGTCATGCTATCCCTTAAACCAAGCATGATACACTTGACTGTATGATTATCTTATTTACGGGAACCCTGCCCTGTTTTATGGAACTAAGTGCCACGTGGAACAAAGTGCCACACCACACGGTGGGGGCCACCTCTTGAATCCACGGGGGCCACCTCTAGAATCCACTCCCTCAGAACAAAGTGCCACATGGAACAAAGTGCCACACCACACGGTGGGGGCCACCTCTTGAAACCCATGGGGGCCACCTCTTGAGTCTGTAGGGCTATTCCTATCATGTTCACTTATTTCCCGTAAACTGATAATCCTAAATAAGCTACAACTTGAATGGGTATGGGAGGAAGTGATGGATGCCGGAATGATATCTTGCTTATAGCTTGGGAATATGTTACCTGATTACTTTTACGTACCTCTATAAGTAGAGATAGATATCTCGCTTATAGCTTGGGAATATGTTACATGATTACTTCTACGTACCTCTATAAGAAAAGATATCAGTTCTCCATCTACTTCCGGTAACAAACCTCGAATAGCTTATATATGGATGTATGTGAGTTGGGATCGATACCGAGACACATACCTAGATATATGAGTTAGGCGAGTAATAATAATAATAATAGGTTCAGTTATGGTTACTGTTATGTTTAGTGTTTCTTGTTATAGTTCCCATCATGACTCATGATACATTATGACCCCTGTTTTACTTGTTATGGTACCAGTGAGGATTCCGGTTACTTGGTTGGTGTCTTTCTCATTATGACACACGTCTTTCTTGTTAGGCATTCACGTTATGATTATCGCATGATTTGCAAATTTGATTTTATATGCTTGGGATTGCTGTGGTATGAGACAAGGGTATATTTATGAGGGTTTCCTTGTTTGGATTATTCCTTCGACGTACTAGTCTCATAGGACCGTAACTTAAGCATATACAATCACTTTTGCTCGTAGTTAGCATTACCTTTGATTTCCCGTTTCATGATTATTATATTATACCGTTCTTATATTCTATACTCGTGTTTTGACCCTACTCACGTGTTGTCCTAGCCATTTGGCATGCAGTTCTTTTATTTATTATATGTCTTGATCCTTGGATTCGCACATTCAGGTTCTGTAGCTAGATCAGAGTGGAGTTGTCCACAGTAGCTCGAGCTCTCTTGCGAGCGGGCATCCTAGCTTCAGCTCCTTGTGCCTGACTTCTTTTGACTCACGGGATCTCCATCCTACTCGTGAGCCTTTTGTACTTTTGCTGTATATTTTTACTCTTGGACTGGGGTTTGATAACTGATACATGTAAGATGTAATGTTTATCATATACTGTGATGACTCGTATTGTACTTATGTTGGCATATATGTGTGTATACCATGCTTTGCGTTGCACTCTGATCATTTCTTGTTGTACTTTATGCTTAGCGTATATGCATGGGGGCACCATCTGACCTACGTATATGCGTCGCAGTGACGTCCCCGTATC